>OX104065.1:137260550-137364961 GCA_944474145.2 Dicrocoelium dendriticum | reverse complement strand
AATCAACCCTAAATAGCCTGTCTAGAGTAGTCCCATTATTTGGTATGCATTTCACACGTTCAAAGTGCAAAGTATTGCTGCAGGACCACCAGCCACTTGATGACTTCTTGACCCTTGCTGACGAGGAGCTCCAGGTGGTTGATCAATTCACTTACCTTGGCGGCTGCATCAGCAACGATGGGCGCATAGAAACTGACGTGAGCTCACGCATTGCAAAGGCCAGAGCTGCCTTCTTGAACCTGCGTCATCTTTGGCGACAGAAGGGAGTTTCCCTCCATCTGAAAGGCCGTGTATACAAGGCCACAGTGAGGGCCGTTCTGCTGTATGGTAGTGAGACTTGGCCCCTTCGGTCTGGAGAGGTGAGGGGTCTGCAAGTCTTTACTCATCGTTGTCAGCGCAGCGTTGCTGGTGTCAGATGGCACCGGCGTGTCCGCAACGATGATGTGCATAGGCGAGTACTAGGTAGTGATAATCATGCTACCTCCCTAGAACAACAGATAGCACTGAATAACTTTCGTTGGCTTGGGCACGTGCTACGTATGCCTGGTCACCGCTTACCTAGGAGGGCTTTGTTCAGTCCACCAGGTGTACGGTGTCGCAAGGCTCGCGGTGGACAAAAGTTTACTTGGCTGCGTGAAATGAAGTCACTGACGACCAAACTGTGTGCACTTGGTCCGTCTCGTCTTCCGGGCTGGAGTACACGTGACTCGCCTTGTGCTTGGCTCGAGACTTCTGAGGACATGGCTCGCAACTGACACCAGCGGCGCGTCTGCTGCCGTCTCCTAATCGGATTGCCTGTTTAAAGTGTGTTTGGTGCTGAGTTATCTGCGGGGTAATGGCTGTTTATGACGCAGTGCAATGAAAGCCGCAAGGAAGCTCTCTCGGCGATGCCGCCTTATTTTTGCACTATAGCCAGCTGTTCGTGACGGTATGTTGTCTACACAAGGTGTAGGCGCCTTGACCCTGAATGTTTGCTTAGGGCACTAAGGTTTTCAGGTAAGTCCCTCTTCTCTCCCTCTTCTTATTCTTTATTTCACAGGTCCTCATGGTTGTATGGCAGCGAAGCATCAATGCAAGCAGCTGATCTACAGCTGTTGATAATGATTCTGATCGTCAGTGCTGCGCCTCCCAGCGGACGGCGGCCGGGTTCCGCCCCCATGACTTCAGGATGCCAAGAGCTAGTGCCACTTCCCCGTTGGTGACAGCCGCGGACCTGCTTTGGGTTAATGAAAGTATTTGTGACGGGAGTGGACAACCAATCCACGACTTGTCAAAACACTTAGGGTATTGTGCCGAACACTGATAGTCAATGTAATAAGCCGGTTGTCATCTTCCTCAGCATATTTCGCGGGAAGTATCTTTCCGTACTGCAAGGCCTGACCTCTGGTAAAGTTAGGGTTTATGGTAAGCTTTCGCTTTCCTTTGTTGTCACCATTGGACTTCGACAGGGATGCCCTATCTCCCCGTTCCTCTACATCTTTGTCATTGATGATGTCCTCATCAGAAGACTTCTTGAACGCTGACATTGAGCTTCTCCAAGGTAGGATTTGGATTACGCTGATGATAACGCCTTGTTGGGTGACGGTCCACAGGCCGTTCAACTTGCACTTAACCGCTTGGCGATTAAAACCTCGAAGTATGGCACGCACTTTTCACCATCCAACTGCAAAGTGCTTTTTCAAGACTGGCATACGCCCTTACCTGCACTTATCGTCAATGGTGAGACGATGGAAATTGTATAGAGTTGTGTCTACCCGGAAAGTTTGCATCACTGCTGATGGGACCGTTGGCAACGAGATTTCGATGCGCATCACAAGAGCTCATCTCGTCTTCCACTGGCTGAGATACTTCTGGCTCCGCCATGACATCCGTCTCTCCATCAAAGGGCGGAGACCGTCCGCACTGTACTGTTGTACGGTTGCGAGATTTGGCCTGCTCATACCGATGACCTGCGCCAACTGTCTGTCTTCGAGAACCGTTTCTTGCGGTCTATCCTCCATGTGTGGTGGCTGTACCACGTAACCAACGAAGTCAGACAGCGGGTCTTGGATGGAGACAGGTTCTCCCCCGAGGCGCATATCTCTCTGCGTCAACTATATATATATATATATATTATATATATATATATATATATATATATATATATATATATTACCCTGAGGCTGATGTCGCATTCATGATGCTTCTTCACCGCAGTTGGGCTAAACCAACTTACACTTAAACTAGTTCTTTTTAATGTGGATAAATTTCATTACATTTTATTTGGTTTGTTCTGCCTACTTGATAATCTTCTCCCACTTACACACGTCGCTCATGCAAATTGTGGTAAACTTGCGTAATTTTACGCGTGGTATTTTTAAATATAACTTCGGAACATTTTGTACTTATCTGCGTATTCACATTTAACCAATTTCTTCCGTATGCTCATTTAGCGAGTATTTATGTCGTCATACGCGTTTACTTTATTCGACATCGGCGTTTCGAACGATTGGCTGTTATTTGACATCCCAGGTGTGGCTGCGCTTGATGTGCATGTTGACAAGGTGCCTACTTGTCTATTACCCACTACCTCGCCCATACTGGCTCCAGGAGACAGTTGGTCGTTGCTGGAGGGGGACGGGGGTGCACGGTCCTTGTGGGCGTGCTAGGCTCGAAGAGTGGTTCCATGCACTCAGTGTGGAGCGGACTACGGTCCAGCCACCGCCTTGTGTGCGCTTGATTTCCCAAATACAGCGTGCTTGTGTTTGCCTGTGAAGGAGTGTGGGCCGGCTCTGTTGATGAAATGTGGCTCCCATCCACATGCCTCCGGTCTTATTCCTTCGGGTTTGCACTGTATATGGGGTGTGTGATGGAGCTGTGGGTGGTGCAGCGCAAAGCCATCCATGGTCCCTCTGTAGGCGCAGGCGCCCTGTGGCTGGCCACAGTGACAGGCAAATCCGAAACCGGGATGCCGCCAACCATATATTATACACTATCTGTGGTACAGATAATGTGCCATCGGAATCATGGCTGAATAGGAAAACAATATGAATAATAAGAAAAGAGCAACAATAAAGGCTTTTTTTGTCCTATTTACCACTCACAGTTTTTGAAATAATTTCAGTTTGTTCTTTTTTAGGGGGAGGAAGATGGGACACCGCAACAATCCGATGCACACGTCTGCCATTGACATCGATCTTGAGCCATGAGTTCCAAGGTCTTCAACCAGCAAGTATCCGCATCTCTCGGACCCCAACCAGGTAGTCGACAACAACCGCCGAGGCCAACTGTTTCGGCAGCTTTTTCATGCGGCTTCTCCATGTTGTAGGCTGTCCACTAGACCGTCTCTTCCAGCCCTGTCCAGCAAGTGCAAACAACGCACGACGGGGGTAACGCTGGACAGGCATGCGCACTACGTGTTCTAACCACCGCAGTTGATGCATTGCGACGAGCTCCTCCAGCGAGTTGCTTCCTCTTCCCAAGACACGCTGTCTAACTTCCACATTGCTTACGTGGTGCTGCCACCACACACAGGCAATTGACCGCAGACAGCGTGCTCGAAGACGGATAGCCTGCGCAAGTCATCTTTACGAATGGGCCAGGTCTCGCATCCGTACAACAGTACAGCACGAACAGTTGCACAATAGACCCGCCCTTTGATGGAGAGACGAATGTCGTGGCGACGCCACAATGGCCTCAGCCTAGAAAAAGCGAGGCCTGCTCTCGAGATGCGCATCGAAATCTCGTCTCCAACAGCTCCGCCTGCAGTGATGCAACTTCCCAAGTAGACAAAGCTCTCCACCCCCTCTAGTGTCTCACCAGAAAGCGTGAGTGCAGTCAGAGGCACCTCCCACTCTTGAAGTAGAGCCTTGCATTTGGATGGCGAAAAGTACATACCGTACTTTGATGCTTAAATCGCCAAGCGGTTTAATGCAAGTTGGACGACGTGTGGATCGTCCCCCAGCAAGACGATATCATCAGCATAATCCAAATCAACAACTCGACTACCTGGGAGGAGCTCAACGCATGCGTTCAACGAATCGCCTAGAGCGTTCTTCAAGACATCCTCAACGGCAATGTTGAATAGGAACGGAGAGATAGGGCATCCTTGTCGAACTCCACTGGAGACCACAAAGTTAGGCGAAAGCATGCCATAAGCCTTAACCCTGCCCGAGGTCAGACTATATAGAGCGCGCAGTATGGATACGAACTTCTCGGGGACACCATTCCTCAGTAGCAAGTGCTACAGTTCTGTACGATCGACAGAATCGAAGGCTGCACGGATATCCAGGAACACAGCAATCGTTGTCCTCTGATACACATGGCGGAGCTCGAGGATCTGGCGAAGTGTGAAGATTTGATCGATGCAGCCGCGACCAGGGCGAAACCCAGCTTGTTCTTCTCGTTGCAACGATTCGCGTGTTGGGGATAGCCTGCGAAGTATGATGGACACCAGCAGCTTGCAAACGACGGGGACTAAACTTATTCCTCTGTAGTTGGAGCAGATTGTGCGCAGGCCCTTTTTGAAGATGGGGACGACTATCGATTCACCCCAAGATGACGGAACTTTCTCTTTCGACCAAATTTTCGAGAACAAAGCGGTGAGTTCTCGAACCAGCGATGCGCCACCATCTTTAAATAGAGCCGGAGGAAGACCATCAGGGCCGGGGGCTTTATAACGCTTCATGTGCCGGAGCTCCTGCTCGATTTCCTGGGAAGAGGGAGGATCTGTGGGGGTAGACCACTCGGCCCCAGCGCGAGCGCCAGAGGTAGCAGATGGAGCTGGGGGCCAACAAAACTGCGAGCCAAAATGTTCGGCCCATCGCTCCAACCGTCGTTGAAGATTGGTGATTAAGGTGCCATCCTCTTCGCATATTGTTTCACTTATACCAGATCGAACACCTTCGGTGACTCGAATGAGATGGAAGAGTTTTCTGGTATTACCAGAGAGACTAGCAAGCTCCATCTCCCTAGCACGTTCACACCACCAAGCTTCGCGGTCCATTTGCAGACTCCTGCGCAACTCTCGACCAAGGTATTGGCGTTCTTCACTGTGTCTGGAATCCGATGGGAGCAAGCGGCGTCTGTCCATCAGCGACAAGGAGTCGGCGGAAATCCAATGCTTCGGTGGGTGACGGGTAACTCCACAAGTGTCGATACTGGCGGAAACTAAAGCATCTTTGATATGCGCCCACTGCGAATCGAGATCACCGTCAATAGTTGAGCCAAGCAAGGTTGACAGTGAGGCTTGGTACCTGGTTAAAATCGCAGGGTTTTGTAGATTCGCGACGTCCGGTCGGTAGTGGGCGCGCTTAGGTGATCCTCCGAAACGCATGCAAATCTTAGCACGAACCAGTGCGTGATCGGAGTCTAGAAAGTTTGACCAGTACGATCGGCAGTCTGTTACGCTTCCGCGCCATCTGTAGCTGATTGCTATGTGGTCAAGCTGGGAGCACTCTTGCGTTTGTGAGGGCGGGCGACAGGTAGCAGTGTGTCTCCTCGAGTGCCGAAAACTAGTGCTCGAAAGAAACAAGCGATGATCAGAGCAAAGAGCAAGCAGTCTGTCTCCATTGTCTGATCGACTGCTACCGAGGCCAAAACTACCCCCAAGGTGGTGCTGGTTTGTTGGAAGGCGGCCAACCCGTGCGTTAAAGTCACCGGCAAGGATGACTATATCAGTCCGTTTGAAGGAACGCAGAAGTTCATGTAGTTGTTGATGAAAGCTATCTTGAACTGCATCCGGCTAGCAGTCTGTAGGGGCGTAGGCGTAGACGACAAACAAGGCACGCTTAACGTCTCGACGCCTGCTTACTTTACATGAACCTCGTAGTCTGACTGCACATAGCCGGACTGTTGACTGGGATCCAGTCAAGCAGAGCTGATTCATCCCTGGCACTCAGTACAACCCCAACACCAGCTTGACTAGTGGCGGCAGCTTCTGGGTCTCCGGAAAGCCGCAAGTAGTATTTGGCGTCAGTTTTATCCGGAGAGGCCATTCTGATGACGGCGCTAGAGTCTTGTAATCTGGTCTCTGAAAGGCAACAAGTCTCTACCGAAAGCGTTTCAAGAGTACGGCCAGACATGCTTGTCGTCCGATCTGCATCAAAGTTCGAACATTAAACGCGGCGAGGATGAATGGTGAACCAGGTCGAAGAAGAGCTGGAGCTTCGGTGGAGTGAGAGGTGGTTGCGATCGCAGGACAATTGAAACCGGTAGTTTGGCTGTTACTTCCATCAGCTGCGAGACGTGGGTCGTTTGTGACGGTGACCGTAGAAGACATAAGAGTACATGTGGGTGAAGGACGGGAGGGTGGGGTGATCTGTGAGTGGAGGTTGAGCGGTTGAGTTAGCACAGAAGATAGGCATAGCAGTAGCAGTAGTAAGCGGTGTGGTCCATGATTCGTCAGTGGGCGTGATACTACCCGGTTGCCCAGGCCGAAGTAGAGGGTTGTCTTAGGGGGCCCTACCCCGAGCCTTTGATCAAAGATCTAACCTACAAGGCAGCAGGGCGATGTGAGGGCGTCGCAACCCGTTGGGAGCCGGTGACCAAATAGATGGTTCATACGCCTTTCGGTCCGTGAAGGACCAGGGGCCCAACGCACCCTTAAAGTACAATGCCTCTCAGGGAGGGGCAAGGGGCAGTGACTTTATTTAGTGGCGAGTCACATCCGCCACGTCGCAGTGTTGTTAAACGGACATTTGTGGCTTTTTATAGGGAGAACGCTTGCCAGGCGAAAACCCACCACGTCCTGGAACACTGCCGCCGAACCATTCGCTGGAACGGGAAAAACCCGAACCACCCAGCTGGCACCACGAGGAGGTTGTTCGGCAATCCAGCCGGGAACTGGTGAAAGCCAATCCTTGAGCAGTACTTTACACTTCGATGGGGCGAAGCTCATGCCATACTTAGATGCTTCAACCGCCAAACGATCCAGAATGAGTTGCATACCCTGAGGATCGTCACCAAGTAAGGCGATATCATCAGCATAATCTAAGTCGGTCGCGCGCTCACCCGGTAGAAGCTCTAGGCCAAAATGTTGGAAACCTTCTAGAGCATTCGACAGAACGTCTTCGATTGCGAAGTTGAAGAGGAATGGGGACATAGGGCAGCCCTGTCGCACACCGCTATTGACAGCGAATTGCGAGGAAAGCTTGCCATAGACCCTCACTCTGCCGGATGTATGAAGGTAAAGTGCTCGTAAGATGGCGGTATATTTCTCTGGCACCCCGTTCTTTAGCAAGCAACGCCATAAAGCAGGTCGATCAACGGAGTCAAAAGCGGCACGTATGTCTAGGAATGCAACGATAGTGGGCCTGTGATAAATGTGGCGATGTTCGAGGAGCTGGCGGAGCGTGAAGATTTGATCCACGCATCCGCGGCCAGGACGGAAACCAGCTTGTTCTTCACGGTAGTATGATTCACGTACTGGGGATAGTCTGCGAAGCAGAATGGATGCCAATAGCTTAGAGGCAACCGAAATAAGACTAATCCCGCGATGATTTGCACATGAAGTGCGAGCGCCTTTCTTGAAAATCGGGACAATAACTGATTCGCCCCAAGAGGAAGGCACTTTCTCTTCATGCCAAATTTTTGCGAACAGCGCGGTCAGCTGGTTAATGATCGCCACACCGCCGTACTTGAATAGCTCCGGAGGAAGTCCGTCTAAGCCGGCAGCCTTGAAGCGCTTCAAGCGTCGAATCTCGAGGCAGACTTCCGCTTCGCTGGGTGGATTCAGTGGGACGAGCCAGGGTGGACAACAAGGTGTACTGCATGTACTGATGGATGGTGGAGGCCAGTTGAACTGCGAGTGAAAGTGCTCGGCCCAGCGGTCCATACGCCTCTGTTGGTTGGTGATCGGAGACTCATCCACCTCACAAATGACCTCACTGACACCAGGCTTCCTGAGGCCAGTGGACCGAATGAGTTGGAAAAGCTTGCGAGTGTTGCCAGAGAGGGCAGCGGTCTCCATCTCTAAAGCACGCTCAGACCACCATGTCTCGCGATCCTTGCATGATCTGAGTCAACGAAGGTGGATCAAAAGGACCTGCAGTCCAGTACGCTGCCGCGCCATCTGAAGCTAATTGCAATGTGCTCAATTTGAGACCACGGTTGTGTTGAAGAAGGGGACGCCACGTTGCGGAACGCTTCTTCGTACGCCTGAAGTTAGTGCTCGAAAGAAACAGACGGTTGTCTTCGCACAATGTGAGAAGCCTCTCTCCGTTATCAGAGCGGTTCTCATCGAGCGCGTGATGACCACCAAGGTGGCGTTCGTATGGTAACAGGCGGCCAACCCGTGCATTAAAATCCCCAGCAAGGATAACGACATCCGACTTTTAGCATTAGTCAAGAGCTGTTGTAGATCCCGGTAGAATTCGTCCTTGACCGAGTCGCCACTGCAGTCAGTTGGAGCGTACACGGAGATCACAAACAAGTTGTGTCTCTCTTCGCGGTGCCTGTTGATTCTACATGAACCCGAAGCCGAACTGCACATAGTCGGCTGTTAATCGGGAACCAGTCCAGTAGTGCCGCCTCGGCCTTGCCACTTAGTGCTATACCTACACCAGCCAAACCCGCTGAGGCTGCTTCTGGATCTCCAGAAAGACGCAGGTGATATCTGGCTTCGTGGTCAGTGGGGGATGTCAATGTAAGCACAGTGCTGGGATCTTGCAATCGGGTTTCTGAAAGGCAGCAGACATCAATGTCTAGGGAATCTAGGGTGCGCGCTAGACCGGCTTGCTGTCCATTCTGCATGAGTGTCCGAACGTTGAAGCACGCCAGACGGAACGAGGATCGGGGACGAAGGAGAGCCATAGGTTGAACTCCTTGGTCTGCGGCGCAACCGGAATCGCAGCCAGATTGTTGAACACATGAATCGGGTAACGGAAAGTGAGGATTGTTAGCAAACAAACAATTGGCGTGTGATGAAGTCGCGTGAAAGTGATTAGCAGAAACAGTAGCTGATGAGCACGTTGTAATACAGTCCATGGTTTTGTGAGAGGGCGTGATACTACCCGGTTGCCCAAGCCGAAGTAGTCTTCCTTCCTACAATAATAAACATCCAAAAAAAACTGTGGGTGGAGAAATGGACAAATATGTTTGTTTTCTTTCTTCTTTTACTCTACTCGTGTTTTCCTATTCCCTCATGGTTCCGATGGCACAATATCTGTACACAGGTTGTGATCGATGACCAATGATTGCCCTTCTGCTTTGGCCGTCACCTTGAATCCGCTCTCGAACATGAAGTCAAACTGTTGTAATCGAATAGAGTTGCGGGAGCATTTAGACTCTCTTCGGCTTTCCTTGAATTCGGATGACCAGCACTTGTGTATGATTTACATCCAGTTCAGTTCAGCTGAACAACTATAATTCCAGCACCGAAGTGCGCTGCATCCAGTTACCGCGACTGGCATCACAAGAATAACATTAAATAACAGCGGTAAGATAGTGGGGTTTTATGCAAAATATAAAGAACATGGAAGCAGAAAGGAAATGCGTTAGAGTAATCAAAACGGAACGAAAATTAACCACCTGATGCAAGAATCCGAATGCAGGTACGCCACTGACTGCGTGACTGCGCCATATCTGATACGGTAGCTAACTATTTGGGTGGGGATCTATCCACGAAGATGGTATGCACCAGCCTGACCAAGTATCTCAGTCATGGACTGGTCACATTGTGGTTTCGCCCAACTTGGTGCAGCCACAGTGTATAATGCACGCCGAGAAAGCCGGTCAACGGGCATACGTGGAACATGGTCTAGCCAATGCAAGCGATTAATGTTCAATAAACATTCGAGTAAGGAACCAGAATCCTTCTTATCAAAAACTAACTGGATGCTCTCAACGTCACTCACTTGGTGTTCCCACCAGACGTGGGTAATACTCCGTAAGCACCAGTGGTCAAACACGGCCAAACGTTTAATGCTTTCTCCTCGTATTGGTCAGGTCTCTGCCCGGCCTTACTGCAGCATTATACACCCTACCTTTCATTGACAGGCTGTTATCCCGCCGTCTCCATAGATGGTTGAGTCTTTGGATAGCCACATGGGTTTTGCTGATACGCAGAGTAACCTCAGTTATGTGGCCACTAAAGGTGACACACCCACCAAGGTAAGTGAACCGATTCATCACCTCCAGTGGCTGTTCCGTGATAGCTAAAATCATAGGTGTGTCGGTTCAATCTTGCAACAATACTTTGCACTTTGAAGATGCAAAGCACTTGCCGACGTGTTTGCATAGTCACTGCCCCAGACCCTAGGAGAGCATTGTCCTCCACATACTCCAAATTTGTCAGTCGTTGGCCTGGCGGAACCTCCATTCCAGAATACTCTGAAATAACCGAGTCAGTCATGATCAGTTTTACCACAAAGTTAAGGAGGAAAGGAGACATAGGACAATCCTGGGGAACCTCGCTTGTCATGCGGAACTCAGGAGACAGTTTCCCATAGACCTTTACACGGCTTCGGGAGTCGCGATAGACACTGTATAAGGGAAAGGAATTTAGCCTGATTGCCCTTCATAGATAAGTATTGCCACAATCTCTCTGTACGGTTGTATAACCTGACGCTACCGGGGTCTGGATGGAGGAAGAGACCAAGCGAATATTTGGTCAAGAGGAATGAAGTCCCTCACTTCGAAGTTAGCGTCGGCTGGTGCTTCCCGACTGTCAGGCTGGGGTCCCAAGGATGATGGACAAGTTTGGTTGGATACACTTGTTGAATTTGACGAAGATCCAGCCTCATCAGCGTCCGCGTTGTATTTCTTTGTTTCCCTTACCCTCGCGCTTATTTCTCCATCCACAACTTCACAATCCAAGCATAATTTGCTACGTCGCTTCACATTTCGCGTTTTTATATGAAGCCTTTGTATTCTAAATGTTTATTCTTTCGCTTATTTCATATCTTTGTATTACGGAGCAATCGTTGTAATGTGTTTCTCACCTTCAACTAGCCTATCATGATGATGACGAGGCTGGTCTAGTCCCTCATAAATAAACTGAAAGGTTCCAAAATCAACGTTCGTTCAAACCTGTATTCGGTCGACCGGAAACGATTCAAGTCCGGCCTCAATGAACTGAAAAGACGCACTGATGGGAAAGTAAACCACTGTAACGAAGATTTTCGGGTCGTTACCAAGATTCCTCGAAGTAGGATAAACAGATTGTGTACGCTACAAGCTCACACGGATTCGTGCTGCGGTCTGCGTGTAGCCTTTACCAATGCACTTGCAGTCTTATGAACAAGCGAAATGAACTCTGTCATTTCGTTGCATCCGAGTGGCCAGACATAGTGGGACTCGCAGTATTTGCTGAACTCTGAAGTGATCACCCAGAAAATTGAGCTCGATGGCTACTCCTGCTTGCGTTGCTATGCACACTCGAGTGCGCGCGGTGGCGTTTCGCTACACATCCGGCCATCTCCGAGTGGAAGACTTATGAGTGCCTGCAGAGGCGACGATGACTTGCGCGAGCAGCTGTAGTGTTTGATCCATCTCAGGCGGGCAGAGTTGTTCGTGGGTGCAGTTCGTCGTTGTCATCTGAACCGCTCTGTAACCTGCCTACTGTATCTTCGAAGCAACGTGGGCCCTGTCCATTTTCTACTCATGTGTGACTTCAGTTGTCCTCGAGTACACTAGACTGAAGTCCAACCCGTGCCCGGACATTGTAAGTTGGGAGCAAAATTAGTACGCTTCCTAATCGAAGGTGGAGCAGCATAAAACATTTGTTACCTGACGTTTATAATCCCTGCCTACTAATCACTTATAACGCCATGCTCAACTCCGTTGTGCTTAGACTAGGTATTAACAAGCTGTAATAAGTGTGACTTTCAGACTGGAATCACTGGCAGCAATCGATCAACCAGTACTCATCGCCAACATGGAACTACCTTCGCCGAGTTCGCGTCCGCTGGAGCCAGCTTACAACTAGTTACTAACTACGATGTAACTCGAGCAACGAGTCAAGTGGATTTAATAAATTGTCCCTATTCCAGAACACTAGCCTATATATATACATATATATATATATATATATATATATATATATGCCCCATGCTGAGGCTGATGTTCCATTCTTGATGCTTCTTCACCGCAGTTGGGATAAACCAACTTACCCTTAAACTAGGTCTTTTTAAGCTGGCTAAATTTCATTCCGCTTTATTTGGTTTGTTTTGCCTCCCTGAATAATGTTCTATTAACTGGCCACTTTGCTTACACTAATTGCGCTTATCTTCGGTAATTTTGTTGCGTTTGTAGCATTTTAAATAACTGGTGGACATTTCTTACTTATCACGGATTTGTTGCTAACCAAATTACTTCATATGGTAATTTAGCGAAGAGTTATGCCACCTTATCTGTATGCATTATTAAATTTATTTTATTTCAGCTTGTCGTTTAAAGTGAATGGCTGTTGTTTGATATCCCTGGTATGGTTGCGCTTGATGTGTATGTTGACAAGGTGCCTACCTGTCTATTACCCACTACCTCATTCATACTGGCTGCAGGAGACAGTTGGTGGTTGCTGGAGGGGACGGGGTGCACGGTCCTTGTGGCCGTACTAGGCTCAAAGAGCGGTTCCATGCACTCAGTGTGGAGCGGACTACGGTCCAACCACCGCCTTGTGTGCGCTTGATTCCCCAAATACAGCGTGCTTGTGTTTGCCTGTGAAGGAGTGTGGGCCGGCTCCGTTGATGAAACGTGGTTCCCATCCGCATGCCTCCCGGTCTTATTCCTTCGGGTTTACACTGGATATGGGGTATGTGGTTGGAGCTGTGGGTGGTGCAGCGCAAGCCATCCATGGTCCCTCTGTAGGCGCAGGCATCCTGTGGCTGGCCACAGTGACAGGCCAATCCGAAACCGGATGCCGCCAACCATGTATGTATGTGTGCCCCATGCTGAGGCTGATGTTGCATTCTTGATGCTTCTTCACCGCAGTTGGGCTAAACCAATTTATACGTAAACTAGGTCTTTTTAAGCTGGATAAATATCATTCCAATTTATTTGGTTTGTTCTGCCTACCTGAATAATCTTCTATTAACTGGCCACGTTGCTTACGCTAATTGCGAATTCTTTGGTAACTTAGTTGCGTTTGTAGCGTTTTTCAGTAACTTGTGGACATTTTTCCTTATCGCGGACTCGTTGGTAACCAACTTACTTCATATGTTTATTTAGCGAAGAGTAATGCCACTGTATCTGTGTGCATTATTGGATTTATTTTATTTTATCTTGTCGTTTCAAGTGAATTGCAGTTGCTTGATATCCCGGGTGTGTCTGCGTTTAATGTGCATGTTGACAAGGTGCCTACCTGTCTATTACCCACTACCTCATTCATACTGGCTGCAGGGGACAGTTGGTGGTTGCTGGAGGGGACGGGGTGCACGGTCCTTGTGGTCGTACTAGGCTCAAAGAGCGGTTCCATGCACTCATTGTGGAGCGGACTACGGTCCAGCCACCGCCTTATGTGCGTTTGATTTTACAAATACAGCGTGGTTGTGTTTGCCTGTGAAGGAATGTGGGCCGGCTCCGTTGATGAAACGTGGCTCTCATCCACGTGGCTCCCGGTCTTATTCCTTCGGGTTTACACTGGATATGGGGCGTGTGGGTGGAGCTGTGTGTGTTGCAGCGCAAGCTACCCATAGTCCCTCTGTAGGCGCAGGCGTTCTGTGGCTGACCACAGTGACAGGCCAATCCGAAACGGGATGCCGCCAACCACATATATATATATATATATATATATATATATATATATATATATATATATATATATATATATATATATAACGTTCTAATCCATTTGAAAATCCCGAAGCAGATATCGCCCCAGTGAGCAAGTACTGTCAGAGTCACAAATGGGATCTCAGAGGAGACACAGCTCGAATCTTGCGGGTGGGGGGTTTCCAATAAACTACAGATCTTGATCGATTGGGTCTCCACTGTTCGGGGAAGTGCTGGCTGTTGTCCAATCTGTAAGCAAGTGCGCATCATCATTCGTCATCATTATTCACGTTGGCTAGAGTTTGAAGACTCCTCAGCTATTGTGCTGCATTGAATTAGAAAAGAAGGGAATGCATAGACACGCCTTCTGAGTCACCGGTAGATGATGGACATCTTTCCGGAGAGCTAACAGCTGAAATGTATCATATTATGCATATTACTTTAAATCGTGGTTGGTTGAGCGGCTAAGCTGGTTGGGAAGGGAAAAAGAAACTTACAACACGAACACCACTGAGGTCGTTTCCTAGCTTTGTTAACAAGTGTGTCCAACCCCGTGTGTTCCTCGTCTTTCGGACTCCAGCCAGGGTTCCGAGAGGCTCCAACCGAGGCCTGCTTCGAACTATGGATTTTCATTCCTTTTGACCAAGTCATAGCTTGGCATCTCCTCCTTCTTCCATCCACATCCCCGTCGCGCAAACAACGCACGCCGCGAGAGTTGGTGGATTGATATACGCAACACTTGGAATATCCATCGGAGGCTAGTGCGTGATATAACGGGGCCGAGTGGTTTGCTTCTTCCTCCCGTACCTTGAACGATGTGTCGGACGCGCTCATTGCTGACACGGTGTTCCCGCCTGATATGAGCTAAACTGCGAAAAGTGGTCGCGCCGACGCCGTAGTTGGCGAAAGTTAACAAAAACGCCCCGAGCTTTTGCTATTCAGTTTATGACCTCTTCTTCCATTCCACAGACGCTGATACAACTGCCTAGGTAGTTAGGTTTCCGAACGACTTCTAGCTTATCCCATCGAGGGTCTGCGCAGGATGCTGTCCTTACCGATCTTGGAGGAAAATTTTGCACTTCCAGGATGCAAAGCATAACCCGCAACGTCTGACAGCTACTACCAATCTGTTCATTGCAGCTTGGCACATTTGTGAGCCGTCAAATATGTGGGAATTATCACCAGCCTACTCCAAGTGAGAAAGTCAAGAAGACTGAGTGTTGCTTGTTGGTCGATCAGACATATTATGCGAACGTTAAACAATCCAATGTGAAATGTGATCCTTGGTTTAAGGAACCAGTTTCATGTATCGTTGACAATAGGTGCGAACTCAGCGAGTCTCTTGACTACTGGACGGGAAAGAAGAGCGTTGGGCGAGGGAGAAAAGTAAAATGGATGGCTGCTGTCGACGGGGTGGAGAGGTTAGATGAGATTCTCCGGCTGCATATTCTGGTAGATTGGTGATAGCCACCAAGCTTCCATCCATACGGTAACAGGCGACCGACCCATGCATTGAAGTCTCACCCATGAACAATGTTATCGGATTTGCAAACTCTGCTCTTGAGTTTAAACTTGTTCTTGTCCGAGTCACATCTGCAATCATTTGGAACGCTCACGGGAGTCACGAACAAGCTGCATGTCTTCTCGGGACATTTGCTGAAGCCCAACTGCACCCAGTCGGCTGATAATTGGGACCCAGTCGGGCGGTGTGAAGGCTTTTATACCTAGTGCTACGCCCACACCAGTCATACCAGCTTCTACTGCCACTTCTGGGTCACCCAAAGGACACACATAATATGTATCCTAGAGGTAATGGGCTTGTCTCGTGATTTTGCAACACAGGTTCGAATCCGCCGTGTAGGGGTGGGCGTCTTCGCAGTATACTCAGCCCACGTGCGCCTGATGGTTGTCGCACGGCAACGAAGTGCCGTTAATATGTAGTTTAATGGTCAGTAGTGATGTCAACTTTAGCACAATACTGGGGTCATACACTGTGGTTTAGAAAGACATCAGACAACAGTATCTAGGGTCTCCGGGATAATCACTACACATGGCCTGTTGCCTAATCTGCATAAGTGACCGTTATTCATTCCATGCAAGACTGAATGAGAATCGGGGTCGAAAATAACTACTGGTCCAGCTCCACGGACCAGAACGAAAGCAGTATCGGAAACAGCTTCATTCGAACAAGTATCGTGCAGCGGACAACTAGGATTTTTATCAAGTGAACAATTACTGTCATGAAGGTACATAAATGTAAGATGCGGAGGCAGCTGGGCACAATACGGAACAGTCTTTGGTTGTGCAAACCAAAGTAGTGCCACACTACTGTCGCAGTATAGCACTCAAGCGAAATGACTGCGCTATTTTAATGTCTCGCTTTGGGCTATCCGGCAGTAGTTTGTCCTGCTGACTTTGTCAATGATGCCCTGGAAATGTACGTACTTATGACAGCAGATTTACGGCACTTTTATCCTTTTCCCCGACCTGGTTAAAAACCTGATTGTTCTTGCCGACAGCTAGGTGACTTTAAATCCTCTGATTACCATGGGCTCGGACAAACACCGTTGCGCAGTGAGTAGCGTGTCTGCATTCGATTTCTTGCATATACCAAATAAGTTAATGTACATCCTTGATTTCAGTTTCTTTACCTTCTATTTGCATTCAACCGTTGTTAGCTATTGTTATTCTGGTGATGTGAGTCTTTGCAACTGGTTGTATCACCGATACACACTATGCCGATTGTTTACGATCAAATTCTGTTGACAGATAGTTGGTGACTCTACCACGAATGTTTGCCTAGAGTATTTAAGCTTTACACTGCTTGGAGCCATTGTGGTTTTGTCGTAACAAACCTTCGGTGCGTGGATCGTAGTTGTTCGGCTGAACCAAATTGTACTGAACTTCATTCACTGTACCTGAGCCTCCTCGCAACACTGTTTTTCAACCAGTCTGTACCACACCAACCTCCCTCCGCTTTTTAGTTCCACGGAACCTGAACTGATGGACTTTTTTCTATCTCCTCCCTGCACAGGTGATGCTTACTCACTCTTGGCGTTATCAAAGATGAACGCGTTCCGTAAACGCGGTCATCTGTGCGACGTGGTCATCAAAGTGGGGGGAAGAGAATTCTTGGCTCATCGGGTTGTCCTCGCAGCTACAAGCGACTACTTTAACGCTATGTTTTCCAACGGTGTAAGTGCCGTCTGATGTATCTGTCCATCTATCTTCATTGGTTACTCTCTGTTGTTTTTCGTAGCTCGGCTCACTTTCTTTCTACTTTTTCTCTCGTTATCTGATGCCTTGCAGATGGCTGAGTCCGCTCAGCTAGAAGTTGAACTCAAATCCATCTCTCCAGATATCATGGATGCATTACTGGACTACGTGTACACCGGCCAAGTCCACGTCACTATGGAAAACGTGCAGGATCTGCTTCCCGCTGCTAGCCTTGTTCAAATGGAAGGTGTTAAAGTGGCCTGTTCTAGCTTTTTGTTAGCTGAAGTAGACGCTTCCAACGTGCTTGGTATCCGACGCTTCGCCGAGCTTCACAGCTGTGCCGAGTTGGAGAAATTCGCTCGGAATTACGCGGCACACAACTTTGAACTTGTGGTGGAGTATGAGGAATTTCTCTGCTTGAACCACGAGGAACTTCTGGATTTGATCGTGCGAGAGGATTTACGCGTGAGTTAGATTTTCTCCGTTTGCTTTTCCGATCTAGCGATCTCGTTCCCCGCAACTTCCAATTCCAACAAAAACCAGAAGTCAGCAACGGTACCAACATCTACTCCCATGTCAACTGCCGAAACGGTTTAAGTAGTGCAACTCAGGGACCTAGTTTTGGTACAGCAAAATGGTATTAAGGTTATCAGTTTAGATCCGCTCCGACCCATGGAGAGTAGGTACATGTGTCACGTCATGGGCTTGAAACGATCTAACCCATCTGCTGTACATTATTGGCTCAAGTCGTCTTTTTATGAAAACAGATTTTCCTGGGAGATTTCACTCCCGCCAGAACGCCTCTCCTCCTGTGATCGTGGCTGTGGTGTGTAAGATGTTAGGCTTGTGTTGATTTGCGTTCTCAGTTTCCTGAGTTGAAATGCATTTATGTATTTGTATTTAACACTTGCCCAATAAACATTTGGCAGAGTGCCACAACATATGAGTAACAATAACAAAAAAGAGAGTAAGAGGACTGGAAGCAAAGTTCCATGTGTTATGTGAGCATTGAGCTTCCTGGTTACCCAGGCCGAGGAAGAGGGTTGACTTAATGGACCCCACCCCGAGCCTTTGGTCTAAATACCTGACCCGCAAGACAGCGGGGGAGTTGAGATGACTCCGGAGGTAGCTCTGGACTGTCGATTCAATCGTTCAGCTTACTGCATCCTTCCACTGACATCGGCTTATTTTTGCTTCCAATCCTTTGCAACTTTATGAGACATGAACTCAGTGGTGCTTTTGCATTCCACCATCAATCACTTCTGGTTGTTTCATGCGAGCAAGGATTTTGATTTTCTACTCGTTTTGCCTACTCTTCTTCTCATTGATCCTCATGATGACACCGGCACGTAGTCTTAAGAGATCACAAGCCTGCCTTGTAATCCGAAGGCACGGGTTCGACTTTACGTGGGGACCGGGGGTGACCCTCACCGTATCCTTAGCTCACGTGCTACTGGTGGTAGTTGCGCGGCAGCACTACTGCGTACTGGCGTACTGATGATGACCTTCATTTCGTTCTCATGACGACTCATGCGTCACATCCTCTAAAGGCATCAGCAGTATACTGGTGCTTCATGCTGACGCCTCCTTGTCACATAGTCGCCAACAGTCAATTGTGAGCTGGGATACTACACATTCACTGGTGCCTACCCAGCTTCGAACCAGTGACCTGTGGGTTACACGGCAGACGCATGTGTCTCCAGTCTTTACAAGGGAGTTCACCACCGATATCCGTGAACATGGACACAGTAGTATCTTAGCTGGGTTGACTGTTCAAGATGCTTTTATTTGGTTCCTGACATTTAGATTAAAAGCCGCAAAAATGAGTTACTAATCCGGAATGGCACCAGACGTTCGTCTCGCCTTATTGGGGCTCGTTAATGGCACGCATTCCCTCGGTCTCCTCCTGTGTGGGATACAACCCATGGCCGCTAGTGACTTGCACCACTAGCCAGTATAATGGCCGGACATCGTTCCCAATATGATGAAACGACCGTCTGGTGCTTTTCATGATTGGTAGCTCACCTTTTCGGCTTGTAATCTGATTGCGATGGATCAAATAAAATCACACCTGAATTCATCTACTCATAAGTGTTTATGTAGCTTTATCCTTTATTGCTGGGTAAGGTTGAATTTGACATCTCACACCGAATGCTGCGTGGTGGTTGTACCGCCAGCGCCATCTTACCTTCACGCGATGGCTCGTTGCTTATGGTTAGGTGCTGTTGACTTATTGGTCCCGACTTGGCCACACTGGGTCCCCTTGTATTGTTGCTGCATACTAGTAAGCCATTATGATTATATCGTAGCAAGAGTTCGGGTTAACGAAGGCAGATGTACTCCTGCTGCTTCCGTCGCTTGTTTTATACTCTCTGTGCTAGAGCACTAACTTCTCTGGGATCGAGAAGTTTGGAATGATGAGTCCGCTTCCTGCTGGGAACGTCATTGCTAATCATCATGATAAACAACGAACATTATATATATATATATATATATATATATATATATATATATATATATATAATGCACGTTAGCTGAGGGTGAAAAACACACTTCATCTAGTGTGTCGCCATACAAAAGTTAAGAGCTTATGCATTACAGACTACTTAAGCTACAAGTACCATAATGCTAAAATCACGCTATGCACAGTGCTGAAATCGTTGTTGGAAGGGGAAGCTAAAAGAGAGTGGAGGGACAAAGAGACTCACAACACTGCTGCCATTGAGATCGGCTCTTCGCCTTGTCAACTATTGTATTCAACCAGACGTGTACATCGTCCTTCAGTCCCCAGCCAAGCAGTCGGAAAACACCAACCGACGTCAAGTTCGAACTAAGGGTCTTCATTCCTCTTGACCGGTTCATCGCTTAGCCATCCCTCCTCTTCTTCCATCCACACCCCGGCGCGTAAACAACGCACGTCGCAGGAGTCGGTGGGCTAGCATGCGCAACACGTGGCTCAGCCATCGGAGCCTGGGGCGTGATATTAACGGTGCTGAGCGGTTCACTGGCTCTTCCTGAACCAAATACACGACGCCGAACACGCTCATTGCTCACGCAATGCTCGCACCAGACATGAGCTATTATTCGAAGGCAGCGATGGTTGAACGTAACTAGTCATCTGACGTCGACTTGTCTAATTGGCCAGGTTTCGCAACTGTATGGGAGAGTTGAACGGACGGTTGCCTTTCAGAGTGAGAGTGATGTCATGCCGGTGTCACAGGTGGCAGAGATAGGCAAAACGCACTCCGAAATTTCGTTATACAGTTTGTGACCTCGTCTTCAGTCCCCTGAGCGCTACTATAACTGCCCAAATACTTAAATTTCTGGACGACTTCTAGCTGATCACCACCGATGGTCAGCGCAGGAGGCAGTCCCTGCCAATCTTGGGGAAGGACTGCATTTCGTGGGTGCAAAACATAGCCCGAAATACTGACATCCAAAGCTAATTTATCCAGTGGAGCTTGGCACTTTTGGGAGCTGTCACAAATGAACGCAATGTCGTCTGCATATTCCAAGTCAAGAAGTCGGTCACTTGGGAGTAGCTCCTGGCGAACACCGTTTCCATGACTTTACCAATGGCGAAGTTAGAGAGGAAAGATGATAGCGGGCAACCTTGTTTCATACCGCTGGAGATATTGAACGGCGGCGAAAGTTTGCCGGAAGCCATCACACTGCCCGAACTGTGCGCTTACGACGCTCTTATGACATTTACATATTTCTCGGACACACCTTTCCTCATTAGGCAAAGAGCACCTTGATCAACAGAATCAAGGGCCCCTTTGTTGTCTAAGTACACAACTACGGTGGGTCGTTACTGAACATGGCGGTGCTCCAACACGTAAGGTAATGTGAAGATGTGGCCTATGCAGCCTCGATTTCGACGAAACCCTAAGTCTCCCATTTTCGCTCCTGCAACCCAGAATGCAGTTCAAACTAGCAGCCTTCAACGTACGCACATTACTGCAGATTGGTCAACAAGCTGGATTTGCACGCACGCTAGAGACCCTTGGAATCCAATTCTGCTGCATAAGTGCAACGCTACTCCAGAACTCCAATTCGGTCTACCAGCTAGCGTCACCACTCCACCCATGCACCCGCTTCCATCTCCGCCTCTCTGGTGACGCCGAGTCTGCCGCATATGGGCAAGCTGGTGTTGGAATCGCCCTCAGTGCTGGAGCCAAGGCTGCTCTGATTGATTGGATTCCGCTCAATAGTCGGCTTTGTGCGATGAGACTCCATAGCTCTTGTAAAGTTAGCAGACGTGGAGTCGAAAACCCTGCTCTTTTCGTGATCTCTGCTTACGCGCCCACTGACTGTAGCTCGGACACAGTCGAGGACCAGTTCTACCAGAACCTTCATGAGCTGCTCCTAAGGGCTCCTAAGACAAACATCATTCTTTTGGCAGGAGACTTCAACGCGCGTGTCGGTCGGCTGATGCCATGTGAGCGCCACCTCGGGGAACCGCATGGATATGATGATGTTCGCTCAGACAACGGAGAGAGACTGCTCAGTCTGTGTGCTGATCATCAGCTATTCCTCTCCAGCACCAGCTTTCGTCACCCTGGACGCCAATACGCCACTTGACGCCCCCCCATCATCAACCCAGCGCTAGTCACAGATTGACCACCTAGTCATAAGTCGCAGGATGCGCGGCAGTGTACGCGACTGCCGATCATTTTGGTCAACATGCGTTGATACCGATCATGCACTGGTATGTACAACCGTTTGCATACGTTTCGTTGATTCACCCCTAGGTCCAAACACACCCGATTGAACAGTTACAAGCTGGGGTATCCAATGGTGAAGAAGGAGTATCAACAATTGCTTCGTGAAAATTTCGCTTTCTCTCACACTCTGAATGTTAATCAATGCTGGTCAAGTCTGCAAAAAGCCTTGCTGTCAGCCGGTTTGTTCAACTGTGGCCTCACTCGATGCACTCCCAAAAGCTGGATCTCAGGAAGATTCTTGGGATTGCTGGATCGCCGACTGGCGGGGCCTGTTGGCCTAGAGCACAACGAACACCGCCGGTCTATTACGCAACAACTTAAAGCAAGCCTTCGTTCTGGTGGTGAATCCTGATGGTCAAACGAGCTGATGTGATGGCAGCCGCTGCGTCAGCTGGCAAATTTCGCCATCTATTTTGCATCATCAGGGCCACCGGTTGCATTTCCCATGCTATCAGCCAGACGATTTGCGAATCAGACGGCACGAAAATCACCAACCTTCACGGGCGTTTGAGTCTCTGGGCAGAGCATTTCGTTCTCCAATTCAACCACCTAACACAGCCCCTTGTGGCACCTCCAGCCCCAACGGATGATATTTGGCCTGTCTTCACAGGCCGACCAACTGAAGCAGAGATCCGCGATGCAATCCAATCTTTGAAACGCCACAAAGCTCCTGGTCCCGACAGCCTACCACCGGCTTTATTCAAAGATGGCGGGAGTGTACTTGTCAATGCAATCCTGTCGCTATTCACGAAAGTTTGGACTGAGAAGATTCCGAACTCATGGAGAGAATCGGTCATTGTTCCGATTCACAAGAAAGGCTCCCACGACGATTGCTGTAACTACCGCGGAATCTCGTTGATCTCTGTCGCATCTAAAATCTTCGTATCTGTCCTACTTCGCAGGCTTTCAACGACTAGAAAGGAGTTTTTCCAAGAAGAACAAGCCGGATTTCGTCCAGACTGCGGCTGCATCAACCAAATTCTCACGCTCCGCCAACTCCTCGACCTCTGTCACATCCACCGGCAGCCAACAATCGTAGTGTTCTTGGACATCCGAGCGACATTTGATTCAGTAGATAGGTCTATGTTGTGGAACTCTTTACTGAAGACGTGCCCGACAAGTTTGTAACCATCCTGAAAGAACTGTAGTCACACGACGAGCAAACTCCGGGCTTACGGCACGCTCTCTTCTTCGTTTGCTGTGACCAGCGGTGTTCGCCAAGGTTGCCCTATTTCACTGTTCCTTTTCAATTTTGCCGTCAAATATGTCGTCCAAAGAGCACTGGAAGGTGTCTAAAACTGCGCTGTTGAATTCCACCCTTGCGACAAACTCACGGACTTGGACTACGCCGATGATATCGCCTTGCTGGAGTACGACCCACAAACCGTCCAGCGCGCTTTGGACCGCTTAGCGATGGAGGCTTCTAAGTACGGCTTTTACTTCACTCCGGGAAAATGTAAAATGCTGTTCCAAGATTAACAGGTGCCTGAACCGGCGCTCACCATTGCTGAACATGTTCTGGAGCAAGTCCTTTGCTTTACTTATCTAGGGAGTTGCATCACGGCTCGTGGCGGTGTTGGAGATGAAGTCTCACAGCGGATTGCAAAAGGCCGCCTTGCATTCATGAAACTGAGACACCTATGGCGTCGTCGTGATGTCAGTCTCAAGCTCAAGGGCAGGGTGTACAATGCTTCCATCCGTGCGGTACTCTTGTACGGCTGTGAGACTTGACCTATTCGCTCGGAAGACATGAAGCGGTTGTCAGCCTTCGACAATCGTTCGGGTGTGGTGGCAACACCACGTAAGCAACGCAGAGGTCTGACACCGGGTGCATAGCGCGAGTGATGCCAGTCTACAGAAGGTTATTCTCCAACACCGCATACGTTGGCTCGGCCACGTATTGCGCATGTAGGCCGATCGACTTCACCACCGATTGTTATTTGCGCTCACTGGAAGCGATTGGAAAAAGTGCCGCGGTGGACAACCAATGACGTGGAGAAGGAGTATAAGGAATGCAACCTCAAGCTTAGCATCCGTCGGACGGGTCCGCCTTCCAGGATGGGGACCACGCGATTCGGACTGCCAGTGGTTAGAAACGTTGGAGGCTATTGCGCGCAACCGGCATCAGTAG
This sequence comes from Dicrocoelium dendriticum, assembly GCA_944474145.2. Taxonomy (NCBI): domain Eukaryota; kingdom Metazoa; phylum Platyhelminthes; class Trematoda; order Plagiorchiida; family Dicrocoeliidae; genus Dicrocoelium; species Dicrocoelium dendriticum. The sequence continues at coordinate 137,341,198 of OX104065.1, read as the reverse complement.
AGACAGTGCTGTTCAACCGTGTTGTCTGTTAGTTTTCAGTTAGTCAGTCAGTGTAAACTTTATGTACCCAAACGAGTACCTTTTTAGCATTTTACATCATCTCCTGTAAATGCACCGAAAGAGGAGCATCAAAAATGTTAACTTTACAATTGGGAAGAAAAATGAGAATGGCGCGCTGAGCAAGGTAAGTAGCATGAAGCAGGTGCTGGCTACACATTCTACTTGGTGGGCAACGTCGCCTCAGCACCACGTGAACATGGGGTCGAATTTGCAATATCCGATCGCCAGCTGGTGGGTGAACCAACGGGCATCAGCGCGCGACTGATGACTGTTCGCCTACGACTCGGAAGAGGTAAGTTTGCTACTTTTATAAGCACGTACTGTCCGACCATGTGTTATCCTGATGACACGCATGCTCAATTCTACACTGAGCTATCCTCCGTGATACGGTCTGTGCCGAGGAGCGACCGACTATTTCTGCTGGGTGATTTCAAGGCGCGCCTTGGGCGTGATGTATCAGTGTGGACAGATGTTATCGGTTTGCATGGCATTGGTTCAGCGAATGCGAACGGTGACAGGCTGCTCTCACTGCGTGCCACTCACGGCCTGACGATCACGAACACTCGGTTTGCACTGAGCGCGAGTGATATAGCAACTTGAACACACTCACGGAGTGGTCAAGCTCACCTGCTCGACCATGTCATCGTACGTCAGCGTGATATGCGTGAAGTGCGCATGACACGTGTACTGCGTGGAGCTGAGTGTGGCACTGATCATAAATGGGTGCGGACCAAACTGTATATATATTTTCGTAAATCTGTGTATTGCAATCCTTCTGTGAATTGGCGTAAAGTAACCTTCTCTCGCTCGGTACTTTGGCGAAACGTATTGAGCTGGAGCAGGCGATGGCTACACGCCTGTTTGATGTGGAATGCGTAGCTACATTGGGCGACCTGTGGCACCACATTCGCGACCAGGTGACAGCTGCTGCCGAGGAGACCATCGGGCGCGCGAACCGTAAGCAGCTTGATTGGTTTGATGAGAACAGTACGACGATTGGCACATTGGTGTGTGAGAAAAATGCAGCATTTGGTGCACATGTGGCAGACCCCAGTGACTTAGGGAAGATTAGTCAGTTTCGCAAACTTCGACCGCGACTGTCTCGCGAGCTCAGTCGCGTTAAAAATGCATGGTGGACGGAGAAGTCGAAGCAGATGGAATGCTACGCCGAAAGCTGCCAACACAAGGAATTCTTTGATTCCTTGAAGACGGTGTATGAACCGAGGTTGGAGCCGCTGAGGGCGGTGAACGATGGCAGTTCAGGTGCTACCTGCTCACAGAGTGCATACATAATTCAGATCTGGCGGAACCACTTTGTCTCTTGAACAACCGTTCAGAGCTCGACTGGCCTACTTTGAACTGCATTAAGCAGTAAGATGTGAAGGCGAGTCTGGCGGACACGCCGACACTGGGTGAGACGCAGAGAGCACTTGCTCAGCTGCGAAACGGCAGGTGTGCCGTTGCCGACGGGATCCCGTCTGAAATATTGAAACACGACGGACCGGCGTTGGTGACTGCGCTGCACCAGGTTTTGCAACGCGTGTGGATTGAGGAGGAGGTGCCTCCTGAACTGAAGGATGCCCTTGTGCTACCACTGTACAAGGGCAAAGGTAGCAAGCAGTGTTGCACGAATTGTCGTAGCATCAACTTGCTGAGTTGTGTGGGCAAGGTGATTGCCCGAATCCTGCTCAACCGTCTCGTCAGTCAGGTTGTGGAACCTAACGTGGCGGAAGAGCAGTGTGGATTCCGTTCGGGTCGCAGCACTATGGATATGGTGTTTGCGGCTCGTCAGTTGCAGGAGAAGTGCAGAGAACGACACCAGCCATTGTACTCGCTTTTTGTTGATTTCACCAAGGCAATTAATCCGGTGAACCGCGAGGCATTGTGGCTGGTGTTGGGTAAGTTTGGTTGCTCGCTTTAGTTTGTAAGTTTAATTGAATGTCTGCACAGTGGTATGCGAGCGAGGATGCAGCTGAGTGGAGAGACCTCGGATGACTTTGCAGTTGTCTCTGGTGTAAAGCAAAACTGTGTCTTAGCTCCTGCCCTGTTTAGCATCTGTCTTCATGCCATGATGTTTTGGGCTTTTTATGCGGCTTGTGCTTGCGGTGTTCGTGTGGAGCACCGTATTGATGGTGGGTTGCTGAACATCCGTCGTTTCGGTGCGAGAACCTTTGTTTGTGAGACAACTATCCGTATGTTGCTGTTTGCTGACGACTGTGCGTTGTTTGCACACACCGCGGATGAGTTGCAGCATATGACTAGTGCTCTGGCTTCGACAGCGGTCAAATTCGGGCTCACCATTAACACCAGCAAAACTGTCTGTCTCTTTCAGCCTTCACCGGAGGTGCAGTCTTCAATATTGCCGCGAATCAGCATTGGTGCTGAAGTACTGGAAACCAGCTGCTTCCGCTATCTTGGGAGTGTGATGTCGACTGACCAGCAGCTACACATTGAGCTTTGTATCCGCGTCTCGGAGGCAGCGGCGGCATTCGGGAAGCTAGAGTACCGAGTGTGGAACAACTATCAGCTTTGGATTGACACGAAGCTGATGGTGTACAAATCCATGGTGCTGTCCGTTCTTCTATACGGCAGTGAAACGTGAACGATGTACAGGCGGGATGTGCGATATCTCGAGCGGTTCCATCAACAGTGTTTACGACGGATTCTAGGTGGGGTTCGTGCGACAGAATTGCGGACACGTAGAGGCTGCACTGAACTGGAGTGTATGCAGTGGACTGCATACGTTTGCTGAGACACTTGAGGTTGCTCGGTCATGTGGGCCGTAAGGATTGGACGCGGATACCGAAGCAGCTATTATATGGTTAGCTGTTTTGGGAGGCGGCATATGGAGAAACCAAAGTTACGTTACCAGGACATGATCAAAGTGAGCCTCACACGTTCTAATCTTGATTGCAGGTCAAGGGTATCGAAGGCGGTTGATCGGAGTGCATGTTGCGATGTGATCACAAAGGCCGTTACCGAAGTGCGGGAGAAAGACTTCATGCATGCGGAAGCGGCAAACACCGATGAGTTGTACTGCATCGACGTCGAGCGCATGGTGCTGTAGCACATGCGGTCGCGATTGCCTGAGTCATGCAAGCCTAGTGAGCCATGAGCGAGGCAACTCGGGACCACCACCGAAGCGACGACGGGTCCTGCAGAGAACGTTGGCAGAACCGGCGCAGCGTTTGTAGGCACACTGCATTCGCTTTACTGCTCATGTGCTTGTATGCTAAGTCCCTTTGTTTCCAGTGGTGGGTTTTGAATTTTGTCCTAATGCTTTTCTTTCTCACATTAATATCTACCTGTACTGTCTTCTATGAATTTGCACACGTCGCTGAAGCTAATTGTACTTAATTTCAATTACATTTTCGCATTTGTGGCATTTTCTTAAAATATGGTTTCTGACCTCTTGAACCAATCAATTTTTTATACGCCCATTTAGTGAAGAGTTATGTCTCCTTATCTTTATGCATTATTTGAGTTATTTTATTTCATCTTGTCGTTTCAAGTGATTGGCTGTTACTTGATATCCCCGGTGTGGCTGCGCTTGTTGTGCACGTTGACAAGGTGCCTACCTGTCTATTACCCACTACCTCGTCCATACTGGCTCCAGGAGACGGTTGGTCGTTGCTGGAGGGGACGGGATTCACGGTCCTTCTGGTCGTGCTAGGCTCGAATAGTAGTTCCATGCACTCAGTGTGGAGCGGACTACGGTCCAGCCACCGCCTTGTGTGCGCTTGATTTCCCAAATACAGCGTGGTTGTGTTTGCCTGTGAAGGCGTGTGGTCCGGCTCCGTTGATGAAACGTGGCTCCCATCCACATGCCTCCCGGTCTTATTCCTTCGAGTTTGCACTGGATATGGGGTGTGTGGTTGGAGCTGTGGGTGGGGCAGCGCAAGCCACCCATGGTCCCTCTGTAGGCGCAGGCAGCCTGTGGCTGTCCCTGTAGAGGCCACAGTGACAGGCAAATCCGGAACCGGGTGCTTTGATATATATATTTGCAAAAGTCTGCTAACAGACATAATGCCATCAGAAACCATGGGTATCAAACGAAGGTACAGACACAGTAGAATAAAACACAACACAACAATGTCCATGGTTTCCTCAGAGGGCGAGATACTACCCGGTTGCCCAAGCCGAAGCCTTTGGCTGAATAGCCTGCTCGCAAGGCAGCGGAGCGAATTCAGGGAATCGCGCCCATTGGGAGCCGGTGACTGATTGCTCAGTTCATACGCCTTTCGTTTGTTCCTTTGTCAAACAGGGGCCCAATGCTTTGATATATATATATATATATATATATATATATATGTATATATAAATTTGTATATTTACCGACGGACGGTACACGGCCCCATAAGTATATATATGTATATATATCTATAACTAAGCGACTCCAGACTGTCGGGGTTGTCTGTTCCGGCAGATTCAGTAGTAAGTTATGTAAATCATCCAATAGAGCAGGCCTTCTGAATTTAAAGTGATGTCGATGAAGTCTATCTGCTCCGGCGGCTTGTTCAATTGCATCCATCTTATCTAACGTTCGATTTCTACGCTTGTTTGGAGATCCAGAATGACTGCCCGATGAGTAGTGCGCTGATTTCCCGATGGAGAAGCTGGCGACTCTGACTGATTTTGCTGCTTCTCATAATTTTCAGCCCAACGCCCTAGGCGCTTTGTCAAGCTGTGGATCGGCTTCCCATTCTTGTCGCATACAGTCTCGCTAACATCAGGTCTCCTGCTGCCCATTTTTCCTATCAGACGGAATAACATCCGACGGTTACCAAAGCTGCGGCTGTCTTCTCCGATGCACGGTGGGGTTTTTATTCAGGCTAGCACGCAATTTTGTGAGTCTCATTACCTTCGCTTCCAGCTGGAAGACGTCGGTGAGCATCCAGAACTTCTACAGAATGCCTAAAGACCCAATGTGCAGGTTGGCGATTTGATTTGCCACATGAAGACATGTCTGCTACTAATAACGTCTGGCGTATCTGCGACCAGGGATTGTCAGCTGTGTTTAGTAAGCTCTTACTCAGCTCGGATGCCACTGTGCTTTGGTATGCATTCAGAACATCTGACTTCGCCAGTTAGCATGTATCTATGCGCTCACAGCGCCGTTGTGGAAATCCGCCGAAACACATCCAAAGGTCTGCGCAAAAAGTGCGTAGTCTGAGTCTACGCTCGTACTTTAAATTGAGCGACAGTTTTTAACAGGGCCTCTCCAGCAGTAACTGATCGCCATGTGACCGACTTGCTTTCACGTATCGTCCGAAGCTGGTGGGCGCCATATCACCCTTCTGTGGGTGCTATGTTTGAAGTTGAGGCTCGCGAGAACTGGACGATGGTCTTCACAGAGGTACAGCAACCACTCACCATTATCAATACTGGAGCCTACATCGTGTTGGCCGCCCAGGGGAAGCTCATCAATGCACCGTTTCCAAGTTTGAGTTTATAAATCACCAGACAGGGCCACAGTATCCGTACATTTTTCTGTAACGAGGGAGCACTTTCAGTTGGTGAGAGGATTCATCTTCACCGAGTCAGCGCTGCAATTTGTGGGCGCGTAGGCCGCAATGACAAACAAGCCCCGTTTGTCCTCACGCGACTTCGACGCTCTGAACGAGCCAGCCATTCAGATGGCGTACATCCGGCTATTCATTGGGATCCAATCGATCAGGGCAGATTCCGTCTGGTAGCTAAGAACAGGGCCCACGCTGGCTTGACCGGCATTTGAAGCCGCGTCATCTCCGGACAAGCGCAATGAGAAAATCCAGCCAGTGTCGCACGTTGGGCATCGCAGGATATTTGCAGAACTCGAATCCTGCAGGTGAGTTTCTGATAAGCAACAGTTATCGATTGTTAGGGTCTCCAGTGTTCGGGCAAGTGCTGCTTGTTGGCCAATCTACAATAAAGTGCGCACATTGTGACCTGCCAGTCTTATGGAAAATCGAGGGCTTCAAATAGAAACAAATGAACTGACGTTGTCCATTTGGCTGGACATGCATTTATCGACTGGACCGGAGTGACGCCCTGCGATTGCGTGTGAGTCGAAACTAGAAGATAAACGATTACTGAACCAAGAGGGGGGAGAGGTAGGAATTGGGAGGTTGAAAACAAGGGGAAATGAAAGTGAAGTTGGAACGGAATGATAAGGATGAAAAAGCGCTAGAGGAGTGGTAGGAAGACGGGAAGACCTGAGGAGTAGCATCCAAACTCCTATCCGCCCTGGTCGATGTAACAGATATGGGGGCCATTTATTATCCTCTGCTGTGGCCAGAGCAACGAGAAATTTTTTGAAGATGGGTTCGTTGTATTGCGTGGGCAGAATACTGTCAGATTGCCCAGGTTTAAGCAGGCGAACGATTAGGGTTCTCAACCAAAGTATTTGGTTTAAAAACCTGGCCGCAAGACAACGGGGGTTTGGCATTGGGCTACAGAAAGTCCGTTTTACGTACTAAGTAGTCACCCTTACTTCAACCCCCAATCTGAAGAAGACTGATTTTCTCTGGCCTCTAACCATTGACCAATCTAGCATATGTGTCTCTGAAGGTACACAAACACCACCCAGCATAGCTCAATGGATCACTGAGGCACTCAAACCATCGCACGGCTTTAAGGTCCAGTCTCGTCGCGATGCGCGGCAGCGAAGCGCCGTTACGGCGTACATCTGACACATTATTTTTTATGTTGTATGAGTGTGGCTCGATTATGTTGATGAAACGTGACTCCCATCCACATATCTCCCGGTCTTATTTCTTTGGGTTTACACTGGATGTGGAACTTTAGGTGGTGCAGCGCAATCCACCCATGGTCCCTCTGTAGGCGCTGGTGTTCTGTGGCTGTCCCATGGAGGGCCGCAGTGACAGGCAAATCCGGAACCGGATGCCACCAACCATCATTTCGTGTATGTGTGTGTGATTTCTCCGATCTCATTCTGGTATTATATCCTGTTTGTTTTAACCATTTTTCGCTTGAATAGCGCAATAAGAAGACGAATTTTGCAAGATATGGTATCCTTTCGTGCCATTTGTTCACTTGCAAACGGACGACATATCAAATGATAACGTGAAAAGAAATCAATAACTTGAAAGTATGAGGTCACTTGTAAGCGAAGTAAACGGTGGCTACAGGTTCAGGAGAAATCATTACCTCGAAGCTAGTTTGAGCGTAACGAACAGTTGCTTCTGGACGCTCAAAATTGGAGAATGCTTTTTTATGGCCACCGCCTCGACAAACTTGAGGACTCTGGCGTTTGTGTTACGCTAGATGACACTAAACGCCGAGTTGAGGTCCACCTGCTGACCCGTTTCCATCAGGTGTTTCGCAATCGAAGAAGCAGGTATATTGTTCGTCGACACGGGTCCAGTTTGCGGCTGCCCTGTCAAGGTAACAATTCGCTTCGGAATGTGCTCCGTAATCCGCTTACCCAAGCAACGGTCCGTTCTTCCGGTGTAACTGCTTCCCCAGTTACAAGCAAATCGATAGATCCAATGCGTTGTGGCGGAGACCGGCTTGGTAGGCTTGACTGTGGGCAATGTTAGCTTCTTGGGTGTCCAGAGAAGCCAGAATTTAGCTGCACCGAATACCCGCCGTATTGCAACTGTTGTGCGTCGTTCTACCTGCCTAGCCAGAACATCCCCTTTGAAGGGTAATCGCAGATAAACAGGCATTTTTGGTACAGTAAGAACAACCGGCTGTTCACTTTCCGCGGGGCGGCTATGAAACCTAATAAAGGCTTCTGGGTAACCATTTGCCCGTAGGGTCTGCGTGATGGATTGCAATGCAGTCTCGATGTATCCCGTACTGCATATCCTGCGGGCCCGATTGAACAATGTTTTGACAAGTCATTGTTTGTATTGAACCGGTGTAAAACTGCTGAAGTGTTCATACAAACCGGTCCATGTAGCTTTTCGGTAAACGGTGCGCTGTATCGTGCCATCTTCTCGCCTCGTCAGCAGTACACGTGACCTCACGCTTTCAACTTATTGATTTTTTGTCACGTTATCATTTGATATGTTGTCCGTTGCAAGTGAACCGAGGGCACGAAATGATACAATCTTGCAACCTTCGTCTTCTTATTGTGCTATTCACGTTTATACAGGGAACTCAATGCTTCTAATTTTTGCGTTTTGATCCATTTCTTCTATGGATGACTTGAGTTCTAGCCTCAGGCTCCCTTCTTATCGGTATCATGCACGCTTGCATAGCAACTTTGAGACCGCCTCGATGTTATTTAGGGCTAACGACACAGTTGACCGACCATAATGTGGTTCATTGACTAGGTTAAGATATTCCGTCATCTCTTCGGTATTACGCTTCTCCATCATGCCACTAATGATGTATCCACGGAATCACTCCTAAATGGCCTATCCTCGTCATCCCAAACACGCTAGCCACAGCGTTCGCGCGATTTTTGTGCCTTAAGTTACAGCATTGCTTTACTGTTTGACGGTTATTATTATTACTATTATTATTATTATTATTAACCCTAGATCCGGTTTTGGTTCATCTCTTCAGTGTGTTTGTCTGTGCGTTCGTTTTCCCTGCAGATCGATTGTGAAGAATCCGTCTACAAGGCGGTGATGCGTTGGGTCTACCATCAGGTTGCCGAACGAGCTCCTCATCTTCCCAACTTGTTACTGAACATTCGCCTTCCCGTCATGTCCGTCCGCTTCCTCACCGACATCGTGGACAAAGATGTACGTGTTTCGTTTTGTCACTCCTAGATTCGGTACTCCGTCTTGCAGTCATCAAATGTTCACCGATCATTTTGTTTTTCTACGCTCGATTTTGCTTCATCGTTACTTCTGACTTTTCATATTCTAATTTTTGATACTTTGTGGTTCGGGATCTCTTTCGAGTTTGTATCCAAGGTTCACACTGACTGTTGCTAGGTGCTGCTACCATCTGCATTCTTTGCTGTAGACTGCAGCCGCCGGCGTGCACTCCTAGGCACAGAGTAGGGGGCTTGTACACCCGGGGCTGCGGAATCCCTGCGTCAGCTTTGCTTACTTCACTTGGATTGTTAGGAGCTCGAACAGGCACATTTTCGTTGAGGATCTCACTCAGGAGTTCCCGGGTACAGAAACGGTGTCTCCTCATCATGCCGCCATTGTGGCGACGTACACGGCACTGAAATTATTTGAGGAAGAGTGGCATCGGCCAAACGTCGGTACTTCGTACCGACGCTTTACTGTCATGCAATCGACAACAGTCACTTGCGGGCTAGGAATACTGAGAGGTTGCCGTTACGAGCTCCGGGAGTTGTGTGAGTTACAGACAAGATGCTTGAATAGTTCAGTCACCGGTCACCGCAACCTGGCGACAAACGGATCAGTGAGTTGCCTGCCTACCAATGGACTCGTTACTTCGTAAGCTTTATATACATGCTGAATGGTTTGAACCGGCAACATCACTCCCCTCGGATCTTCATACATGCACTGGTGTGTGATGGTTCACTGTGTGTACAAGCCAAGTCAAGCTAAGCTTTATACACTCGTGTGTGTGTGTGGGGGGGGAGGGAATTCTCAGCAATTTACACCAGGATTGCGGACTTAGCACAACATAAAATCGGTGAGAAAATTGTGTGAGATATGACAGGAACAACAAAAAGAGTTCCTTTTCCAAATTTCCACAATTTTGGTTCGACTAACTAACAAGCGAGACAGATACAGCAACATGATGGATTTACGAAATGAAGAGGTAGGGGAAAACAAACTCTTAAATTTCGATCGCGTTGAACAAGTGGACGCCGCACTTGCTATAATATACAGTGTGTCTAGGGATGAGAGGAGTCGTTTAGAATCTTCGATGTGTAGTTAAAGCATGCGTCAGACTCTTTGCTAACCACAAAATCAATGAGGGATTCTCTGCTTAATCCATAGCATCGGAAAATAAATTTTAGTGATCGCCCAAGAAAAGTATACTCTTTTTGAAGAAGTCCGGGGAAAATAACTGGGGCACAGTACAACCAGTGGGTGAGAATATGTGCCTTTACAAACTTTAGCATTAGACCTCTCTGTACGGAGGGTATACTGTGCCTAAAGCAGTAAAAGGACAGCATTCTGACTTTTTGCAAACTTTCAAGTATATGTGTCGACCAGAATAAATTGTGGGACAAAAACACCGAGATAATTTACGAAATGTGAACGTGGGATGCTTTGGTCACTCACGACCAAAGGGGTGAGGCGTTTAAAAAATAACAGTCTGTCAGGACAAAGAAGATAGGAAATGATCTCACAAATTTTGGAACAGTTAAAGGAGAGGGATAGGGAGCTTGACCAAATCAAGTAATCGTCTGATTCTCGTTGGAGTTTCCAAGACTCCCCAGTTAATGGGGTTATACACCCTTGGGCGACTTTATCAGCGTATTTACATCTGACGAAACCGGTTGGTATAGACAGACATTTAACATAGAGGGAAAGTAGGAATAGATCCTTGTAAGACCCCACAATTGGCTAGGATTGCGGAAGGAATTCTATCGCATAACTGCGTGAAGTATGTGTGATTCGTGAAGTAGTCACGCATTACATTATATGCGTATTGAGGAAGCTCGTTAATCGAACACAATTCAGTAGTAACGATCTGTCAGGGCTACCAAAGGCATTAATATAATCAAGGAACAGGAGCCGCACAGTCTTGCATTATTTTCTCCTAGGTAGATGCGATGGAATGCACAAAGTACGAAACGGCATCCACGGCAGTGCGCTCTGATTTGTATCCAAACTGTTTGCAAGATTGTAAAGATTCCGGGAACTAATAGTTTTGAAGCACCTTCAGCAGCACGGATGCGCATTCTATTGGCAGATGCTTCTCTGATTGCTTCTTAAGCACGGCTGTTATTCTGACTGTTTTCCAGATGTCGGGGATCGTTCCAGTCGTTAAACATCGGTTAAAAATCTCTGTCAAGAGTGACTGTAATTTACCTGCATACCCTTTCAAAGCGATTGGGACAGAGAATCAGGGCCACTTGGAGACGATCCAAGTTGTGGGATGCATTACGTCATCTCCCGTTCATCTTTGTCCAGTAGGGCTAGTTTTAACCGGTGTATCGCAACTACTGATTGAATCGTGTGATTTTTCATCTGTTTCACTCGGCTTTCTGACTGGTACGCCGTTACTTGCTTATTCTGCACCTTTGGAGCGTTTCTCTTAGCTTCCTAAGGTGCATATATTTATTGGTATGTTTCTTTATCTTACTCTAATCTTATCGCGAAATATTTTGTGTTAGCCCATTTGCCTCATGAATTTGCTTATTGTTACTGGATAGGTGCTAGCCAATTTTCGTGTGTATGTGTGTGTGTGTGTGTGCAAAGCACGGTGAGTACTTTTCTCATGGAACGGTCTGCACCGATCCGCTCTCCGATGTCCAAATATATATATATATACATATATATATATATATTTCGCACTTTTCCTGACTTACGTACCTCAATCACGTCCGCCACGTCACAGTGTTGATAAGCAGACTTTTGTAACTTTTTGTAGGAAGGACGCTTGCCAGGCGAAAACCCACCACGTTCTGAAACACTATCACCGAACCATTTACTGGGACGGGAAAACCCCGAACCACCCAGCTGGCACCACTGGGAGGTTGTTCGGCAATGATTAACATTCACTCATCTTGCAAGGGTCATCAAATGCTGGTTAACTGTGCTCCTGCTCCCCGTGCGTACATGTTACGCCACCTACAATCTCTGGACGTTTTCACGATTCTTCTACATACTACGCACATCAATTGATGTAAATGCCACGGCTTCAGGACTCTTATAGGTTCCGTATCCAGACTTACCGGTTCTGTTCTACATCGGGTTTACTCTTTGGACGTTCCCAAATAGTTCTCCACATGCCCGGAAAAGCACTAGACGACCGTTTCAACTTACTTAGTCTCCTCAGTACTGCGTATCTATCGGATCCATCGGAATGTGTACCCATGACCACCAGCGGCCTCGACCGCCATACAGCAGTTTATGCCACTAGGCCACGGGGGACAGCGGCGGACCGTCCTGATTTACAGGCTAATTGCGGCAAGCGCGTCTTATACTTCACCTCCATGCAAGTTACGAACGTTGCAGAGGACAGGGTTGGCTTCCGAACGACACTGCATCCACCGACAGTAGCTATGTACGATATGGCATTTAGGAACTGTTTGGGTGGATATTTTGATGTACTCATGAGAAGGGGATTTTGATACAATTAATTAAGGGTCCATCGCAGTCAATTCCAAATCAGATAGTCTTCCACATGCCTGGAAAAGCACTAGGCTGAAGTTTCAGCCTGTTGGGCATTATCAATAGTGCGCATTCATCGGATCCATCAGGATTCGAACCCATGACCACCAGCGGCTTGAACCGTCGGTCAGCAGTTTATGCCAATGGGCCAAGAGGGGCACTTTCGGACTGTCATAAGGTGCAAGGTAGCTGCGATATAGCGCATCTAATCCTCCATTATCATGCAATTTACGAATCTTGCAAAGAACTGAATTGGCCCCCGAAAAACTCTACATCCACTGACAGTATCTATGTACGACATAGCATTTAGGAATTTCTAGTTTGCATATTTTTTGGTGGGTTTTTATGTTAACAGTTGAGGGCTTCTTCGCAGTAGTCTACATTTGTGCCCTCCCAAACAGATGCCTGCCATCCCTCATGCATCAACGTGCCTTCATGTCTCAGTCACAGCGTGTGTGTGTATGTGTGGGTGATTAAGGTTTCACTATGTACGACAGGTCCGCTTTGTGTCCCCATTTCTCTTCCGATTTGTACTTGAAGGCTTCCTATAGATCACTCTGGTAGGCATCCCGACCTTTTGGCCCTTGATCTTTCACCTAGTATGCAGACAGCTGACTTAGATTTTACTGCTAATATCACCTTACGTGGTGAAGCGGTTGACATTTATAGCATCTATGTAGGATACGTACTTCGCCACCTCGATGTGTAGAAGTCTTCCTCGGGACTTACCCACACCCATTCCCGGGTGATCGAGCACAGCAGACTGGCCAACCGTACTTTCATCATCATCATCATACACCTTAGCTAGAGGCGGGAAACGCCTCAGCTACTGTGCCGCAATACATAGAAGAAAAAAGAAAAAGACGCAACTGGTGCAAGCCAGCTGAACGTTCATTCATTCATTCATTATACATCTTAGCTAGAGGTAGGAAACACCTCAGCTACTGTGCCGCAATACATAAAGGAAAAAGGAAAGTAAATACAACAGTTGCATGCCAGCTGAGCTACCAGCAACGGATAAGCATCGTTCCGGTAAGCTACCAGCCGGCTATTAGGCAAAAAGAAAAGTTATTACGGAAAATTCTATTACGCTACTAATTGAGATCGTGGTTGGAGGGGAAGGCTAAAAGGGATGGGGAGGGACAAAGAGACTCACAGCAGGAATGGCACTGAGATCCGCTCCTTGCCATGTCAGCAAGCGTATCTAGCCAAACGTGTTCGTCTTTTGGACCCCAACTAGAGAGTCGAGACGCTTCAACCGAGGCTAGCTCCGCAGTGAGCGCGTTCATTCCTCTCGACCAAGTCATCGCTTGGCTACCCCTCCTCTTTTTCCGTCCACACGCCCGGTGCGCAAACAACGTACGTCGCGAGAGTCGGTGGCCTGGCATGCGTGACACGTGGCCGACCCATCGGAGCCTGGTGCGTGAAATGACGGTGCTGAGCGGTTCAGCTCGTTTTCCTGTGCCGTAAACAAGGCATCGAACACGCTCGTTGCTAACTCGGTGTTCCCACCAGATGTGAGCCAAACTGCGAAGGCACCGATGGTCGAACGGAACTAGCCTCTTCATGTCCGCCGATCTTATGGGCCAGGTTTCGCAACCGTACAGTAAGGTCGAACGTACCGCTGCATTGTACACTCTACCCTTCAGGGCGAGAGTGATGTCGCGCCGCCGCCTAAGGTGGCGAAGATTAGCAAAAGCACTTCGAGCTTTCGCTATACGGTTCGTGATCTCGTCTTCGATCCCAAGGGCGCTGATACAACTTCCCAGGTAGTTGAATTTCTGAACAACTTCTAGATGCTTCTCACCAAGGGTCAGTGCAAGAGGCAATCCCTGCCAATCTTGGAGGAACGCTTTGCATTTCGATGGTACAAAGCAAAGTCCGAAGCGGCTGACAGCCAGTGCTAATCTGTCCAGCGCGGCTTGGAACCTCTGGGAGCTGTAACAGATGATGGCAATGTCATCTGCATACTCCAAGTCAAGAAGTCGTTCTCCTGGGAGTAGCTCCACACCCAAGTCATGTCTTGTAAATGCAATCTGCATGACTTCGTCAATAGCGAAGTTGAAGAGGAAAGGTGACAATGAGCATCCTTGTCTCACACCGCTGGAGATATTGAAGGGTGGCGACAGCTTGCCGTAAGCCCTCACTCTGCCCGTGCTACACGCGTATAATGCTCGGGTAATATTTACATATTTCTCGGGCACACCTTTCCTGAGTAGGCAATTCCAAAGAGCACATCGATCAACCGAATCGAAGGCACCTTTGATGTCGAGGAACACGACTACGGTGGGCCGCCAATATGTGTGACGGTGCTCCAACAACAGCAAGGTGAAGATACGGTCGATGCAGCCACGACCCCGACAAAACCCGGCTTGCTCCTCACTAATCTGGCTTTCACGAGTGCCAGTCAGTCTGTGAAGGATTATGGAGGCGAGTAATTTGGAAGGGATGGAGATCAGACTGATTTCTCTATGGTTGCCGCATTCCGAACGCGAGCCTCCTTTGAAAATGGGAACAATAACGGAGCGGGTCCAGTCGGTTGGGACAGTCTCCTGCTCCCACAGTTTCACTAGTAATTCATGTAAAGCATCAACAATTACAGAGGCTCCGAATTTGAAGAGGGCTGGCGGAAGATCATCTGGTCCCGCGGCTTTTTTCAACTTCAACCGTCCGATCTCACGTTTGACTTCTTTACGAGAGGGTGGATCCAAAGAGACAGCCCACGGAGCAGGACGATCACTGGCCAGCGAAGAATCGAACAATTCTGGCCGATTAAATTGCTTTTCAAAATGCTCAGCCCAACGCTCCAAACGTTTTGACAAATTGTGGATAGGCTGTCCACTCTCCTCACGTATAGTTTGACTAACACCAGGTTTCCTGCTGCCCGTTTGCCGTATCAGACGAAATAACTTACGATGGTTACCAAGGGTAGCGGCCACTTCCATCTCTGACGCACGGTGAGACCACCAAGATTCGCGGTCTCTCTTCAGGCTAGCACGGAGTTTTGCCCGGAGCTCTTTGCGAGTTTCATTGTGCTCGCTTCCAGCCGGGATATGCCGGCGAGTGTCGATAAGTTCCAGAGACGGAGAAGAGAGCCAATGTCCATGTTGGCTATTAGACATACCACATGAGGATTTTCCTGCTGCTAGTAAGGTCTGGTGAATATGAGACCAGTGAGCTTCAATTGTTTCCAGTCAGCGTTTATCTAACTTGCATGACAGCATACTTTGATAGGCATTCAGAACAGCTGGCTTCGCCAGTTGACTGGTGTCAATGCGGCCACAACGTCGCCGTGGGCTTACACGAACGCGCATCCGCATGTCAGCACATACCAGTGCATGGTCAGTGTCTACACATTTGCTCCAAATCGAGCGACAGTCGTGACGCAGCCTGTCCATCGGTAACTTATGGCAATGTGATCGAATTGCGTCCATAGCTGATGCTGTGTCGGAAGTTAGTGCTCGCAAGATCTAAGCGAGCATCCTTACACAAATGAAGTAACCGCTCACCGTTCTCATTACGGGAGCCTACACCGTGTTGACCGCCCAGATGCAGTTCATCAGTGGACAACTTTCCAACTTGTGCGTTCAGATCCCCAGCCAGCACAACAGTGTCCGAGCTTCTTCTGTGGCGAAGGAGCCCGTTCAATTAGCGATAGAAGTCGTCTTTTACCGAGTCATCGCTACAGTTTGTGGACGCATAGGTAGTGAAAACGAATAGACACCTGTTAGTCCCGCGCGACTTGGAAGCTTTGAACGAGCCAGCCAATCGGACCGCACACATCCGGCTACTGATTGGGATCCAGTCAACCAGAGTAGCTTTGGCCCGGGGACTCAGGGCAATACCAACACCAGCTTGGCCGGTGCTCGACGCTGCATCGTCACCAGATAGGCGCAATGAGAAAGTGCTGCTAGTGTCACCTGAAGGGGAGCGCAGAGTGAGCACAGAGCTCGAGTCTTGCAGGCAGGTCACCGATAAGCAGCCGATATCGATTGAGAGGGTCTCTAGTGTTCGGGCAAGTGCTGCCTGTTGACCGATCTGTAGCAATGTGTGTACATTGAGGCATGCCAATCTGAAGGAGGATCGAGGGCTCCAAATGGAACCCGATGAACTGGGCTTGACCGCTTGCTTGGACATGGGCCTGTTGGCAGGGCAGGAATGACGCTCCGCGTTCACATGTGAGTTGAAACTAGAAGACAAGCGACTGTTGATGCAAGGTGGGGGAGGGCCGAGAATTGGAGGGTTGAAAACAGGGGGATAAAAGTGAAGCTGGAACGGGACGATAAGGGTGAAAAAGCGTAAGAGGGGGAATAAGAAGACGGGAAGGCTTGAGCAGTGGCATCCAAACCCCCATCCACTCTGTTCGATGCAGCAGATAGGGCACCGTTGCTTATCCTCTGCAGTGGACAGAGCATCAGGAAATGTTTGAGAAAAACTTCGTTGTATTGCGTGTGCAGGATACTGTCAGGTTTCCCAGGTTTAGACATTAGAACGATTTGGGTTCTCAGCCAAAGCCTTTGGTTCAAAAACCTTACCGCAAGGCAGCGGGTTTGGCGTTGGGCTACAAAGAGTCCATTTTAAGGAATAAGGTGCCACCCTCATTCCAACCCCCAACCTGGAGGACCAGGAGGCTGAGTTTGTCTGGCCTCTAACCATTGACCAATCTGGTATGAGTGGCTCTGAAGGTGCAAAAGTACCACCCAGCATAGCTCAATGGATCACTGAGGCGCAAAAACTATCGCATTACAGTAAGGTCCAGCCTCATTGCGATGGGAAGAAACTGGTGACTGTTATCCTCTTCAGCCCAGATAAATAAATTGCGTTTAGTGCCCGCAGCATATGCACGGCATACGGCACGACACAGCCTGTTCTTATTGTTCGAGGGTTTCAAATTGCAACGCAAGAACACGCCTAGGTCTTTCACGGAATGTGTTGTGTGTTAACATTGGCCGTCGA
Source organism: Dicrocoelium dendriticum (assembly GCA_944474145.2). Classification (NCBI taxonomy): domain Eukaryota; kingdom Metazoa; phylum Platyhelminthes; class Trematoda; order Plagiorchiida; family Dicrocoeliidae; genus Dicrocoelium; species Dicrocoelium dendriticum. The sequence continues at coordinate 137,323,952 of OX104065.1, read as the reverse complement.
GGGTGTATGTTTTGCTGTCACCACTCTTCCCCAGGCTAGTGGAATAGTGACCTATCTGGGCTGACAAGGAGGCGAACTCTTCTGCATGCCGCCACATGGAATGGCGATCGAGGTCTTCCTGAAGTACTCCGAAGTCTTCGGAAATGATGATCACCCTTTACATTTCCAGGCCGTCTACAAACAAAGCACACGGTGACCGAAGGAGTTGAGTAGATCGTTGATGTGACATTGGGCTACGTCACTAGTAAATGGGTGTCAGCCGTTTAAATAGTCGTCGAGTGTACCCTCCACTTTCATCCAAACAGAAATTCCCGGATCCACTGGTTCATTGATCCACCAATACCTCGCACTCAGCTTGTGGAGGAGGACCTCGTTGTTTACCTATTCGAACACTTTACTGAAGTTGGTCGCATTAATAGCCATACGCTTGCTTGGTGCCTACAACCATTCACGTCTCGTGATTATCGGGCGCATGCTCAGTGTTGTGTTAGAGCTGTCCGTCTTGGCCCTTTAACACCGGTGGATCACCTACCGGCTTCAGGCAAGGCGACCTTCGCTTCGGTTGCTAGCCGCTCTTCGAAATGATGGTGCATGCTCACTTTCGCACTGTTGCAAATATTCCTCTTCCTCTTAGGCGCTTCGTAGTCGATGGTAGAGTTTGAGAGACGGAATTCCTCAAACACAGTGAACGCCGCATCTGAGCCATTTTACCATACTGCTTGTACAACCAGTGTGGCCTGACTGATCTAACTTTCCGACGCGTATTATAATGACTGTCCAACAGTTTTCCACAGATGGTGCTTGCGGCAGCGATAGATCCACTTGGCTCGCGGCTCCAGTTAAACCGTTGAACTCAGCACTCTCCAGATTTTGTGGCACATGCCGTTCTCCAGAATAGACTGGATGGACACTTGGCCAAGACGATGCTATTACATCAAGAGCAAAACGTTACCACAATGAAACTCCCACAAAAACCGATTTGTTTTGCACACCTGAAATCCAGGTTATATCTTAAGTGTTTTGATAGCAGGAGCTGCGCTTCCCACAAATCCGGGATGGATGGATGGTGTTATCAATCGAAAGGAGGCAGCTACTACTAAGTGAAGAATTCTTTTCGGTAACTCGTCAAACTCAGAATTTACACGATGACGATTACATGCTTAATGTGCCGGATAGGGCTGCCTATTGATTAGAAAGTCTGATTCCGACGAAAACGAATCACGCGCTCACTGAAGGTAGCCGATTAGGTATGACGGGAAATCACTTTCACAACCAAAGATTAACTGAGTCACAAATCAAAGGATCGTGCCACGATAGACGTAAGGACCAAGGATGGTGTTATTGCCAGTTTTCTACTTGGCGCATTGCGCCAACGTCGCATTTGGCCTTTGTTGGATCTATGCGTCTTTTTGGCTCGGGACCCAAAGACGAAGAGCGCTATTGCATACTGAATACTGTATTATAGAGGAAGTAGAAATGAATTTTGTACAAATCTTTCGAAATATGGTGAAAAACGTCATAAAATTTGTCAGCAACGAATATCGTTCTCATTCTCGTGTAACATTTAAAATATGTGACTCACGGTGTTGAAGAACTCACAAATATGACATGTCATCGCATGTGTGCAATCGTTCTCTGAATCGAATAGGGATAAAATATACACCTAACAACGTTTTGAACTGCTGCACAGATGTTGCCTCCATCACATGTTCAGGTAAACTGTTCCAACTATTTACCACTTTCCGTTCGAAGCACAGTGGGTGGGAAACACATTTCACATCCGGCACGACAGGTTAGTATCAGTGTCCGCGTGTGCTGCATGGCCCTCGTAAGCGCAGCATTGGCCTCAGTATGGGGAATTCACTGAGATGTAGAATACGGTAGGTGGAAGAGAAGAGGCGAGTGGCACCCTCTTCAGATCATGTGCCGAAGCTACGTTTGAGCGCCCAATGCATACGCAGTCCGTTACGCTATAGCCTGTTCGTGTTGTCCACGGACTTCAAATCGTAGCGCGAGAGTACACCTAGGTCCTTCACGGACGGTGTGGGATATAGCGGTTGGCCGTCAAGGGTGTAGGTTCGGCCGTCAGCACCCTTCCCCAGGTTCATAACTACAGACTTCGCTGGGTTGAACGGGAGAAGAACTGCAGACCATGTGGATAGGCCGTTGAGGTCTTGCTGAAGTAGGCCACAATCATCGGGAGCGTCAATTTCTCTCCAAATCTCCATGTCATCCTCAAACAAGGCACATGGCGACCGGGGAAGCTGAGGTAGATCGTTGATGTGGATCAGGAACAGAGTGGACCCCAGCACAGTGCCTTGAGGCACGCCTGTGTCCACTCGTTTGTACTCAGCCGTACAAATATGGATAATGAATTTGCTCGTTGGTCAGCGATACGATCACTCACATTTCATTCATTCAGCGGCGAAACTCGGAAGCAGTTAATAGTAGGTGGTGGCTTGCAAAGGAAGTCGTTGCTCTGGGGGCCAGCCCTGTCCTATGCATGTTCATAACATGCATGACATTGGAGGATGAGCCGCGCTGCATCGCAGTTAGATACCAGTAATGACGGTCCGCTGCCGTCGCCTATGGCCCAGTGACTCTGGCTCGTAAGAGTAAGGTCGTGGATTCGCGCAACTGACGAGTCCCAGTAAGACGAAACGGCCGTCCAATGCTTACCTAGATGTATCTGATGGTTGTCTGTGTGTAACTGCGACGAATATTCACCAAACCCAATAAATCCCCTACTACTTACTAATCGGTCAACTGCCTTCCCGGAAAAGCAGGCGGTCGTTTCGCTCTGTTGGAGCTGTTCAAACGTTGCTTAGCTCCGCTTCCTTCCATTTTTCTGGAGATGGTTGTGCGTCACGTCTTTTGCACATCGGTTAGAGTGAAAGATTCTAGAAGATGTTCAGAATGTGGCATAGTTCTTACTCGTGCACACATGCAGTTGTGCTTGGTTCCACAGATAGTCATATCTCTCTAAGAAGAAGGTCGATCGGTTTTTAGGACTAGCAAGCTGTGATGCAGCCACCATTATGGATGGGATAAGTAGCGTGTTCCGCTGTGAAGACCCGTTTAATTATAATGTTAAAGAAGGTTGTTCTTTAATCCTCTCATCGAAATGGGATTGTTGCGGGCCCGTCAACTATCCCCGCAAAAGCACACCAGAAACTCCGGCATAGTGCCTGTGGGAAGCGGGGTCCAATTCCTCCCCACAACGTAGCAGTGTTCAGCCACTCCGAGACGCTGCGCAGCTGCGCATCTGCTGACAATGTTGTTTTATAAACTACCACCCCATCGTGGTAGCAATTTTCCCTAATTTAATGACCCATAGCATTGGCTGTGATTCGCCCTTTGTTGGTCGTAAAAGAGCCGATGTCTTGCTTCCTCTTCGCCTTAGTTGGGAGTCGGTCGGTCACGTGATTTTGTGTGCGTCGTTAGCCGGGCAGCGTTCGCGTCTAAGTCACTAGTGCGCGTCTACCGTAACCCCCTCTCGTGTGCGTCCCTTCCGAGGGCTCAGCGTCTACCCGAATACGTGCGGCTAGGATCGTTCTCATGCTCGCTCAATTTCTGTCTCACCAGCGCGTACCCCGGGCGTTAGCTTATAACGCTATCAGGTCAGCGCAAACCCGTTCGATTGGTCAGCGTTCCAGGCCGTTACCGTAGGCGTGCTCCAACCGTGCCAGTGACAATCTTATCAGGCATCTACGCAATTATAACTGGGATCCAGCCGGAGGTGACGAAAACGATCATTGTGTCTCAGAGTTGAGCAACCCAATGACCAACTTGGTAAGTGGTTGCTGCACATTTTCCAGAGCTACTCTGTTTTTCTTACTTGCCTGTGTGATAGTACAGGCAAGGACAAATTGTGATGTAGCCGGGATAGCTATATAATTTTCGCGACTCGGTAGAGGACTTGTTCAGTGTAATTGACGAAGCTGGTATACCTAATTCCCAACTGTCCAACTCCATCAGATATTGGGATTGTTACCCGCAAGAACGAGAGAGGCTCCCGGGATGCGGCGTCTGTAGCCAAGTACCTGAGCTTTTTGTGTTTAGAATTTCATTAACAAGCGCTCACTAGACATATTCGGTGGTGATAGGTCTTCGCGTATGTTTCCAAAGCATAGTTGTAATTTGTTTGGTACAAATGAGTAGACCACTTTGACATTATCCGCAAGTAGAGATGGGCGTGCGTGTTGGTTGAGTTCACATACGTTGTTTATGTAGACTAAGCAAAGTAGCGGTCCAAGCACATCTCCCTGCAAGACACTGATGGTTTTCCTTTTTGTCACATGGTATTGCTCTTTGGGTTCGATTGTTTAGATATTAGTCAAACCAGCCTAGTAATGGGTTTCAACCACCGTATGATTCTAGCACAGAGAAGAGTGGCTTGTGTGTCCAAGAGATTTATGATGACTGCCTTACCTGGGCGAATTGCAGCTGGCAGATGAAGCAGGATTGTCTTGAAAGAAGGCCATATTGTGTGAGGGATTGATCAGGTCCACTCGTGTAACAAATTGAACTGTCTTATTGTTTGCCATTCTTTCGAGCGCTTTAGAGGCAGTTAATGGGTGATTTATTGGGCAGTAGCTTGACATCTCATTACGTGGACTATCTTTATGTTTAGGCATTCTAATGGACTGCTTCCATTGAGACTGTCAACTTGGTTCACTGAAATGCATCTCCCTTTTAACGCAAGCAAGTCGGAGTTCATCAGCATCAGTATCAGGCGTGCAGCCACTGTGTCAGATACCTTGAACGGCCAGTTGGTCCACCCCAACCTATCTTTCAGAGACTTAGGGGTGCTCTCGCGACATGAAATGAGATCACTAGAAAATACTGAAAATACAGATTGGCACATGCTGATCGGGCTTTAGCGATGCGAAGAGAAACTTCTTTGCTGATAGTGCCATCAGCAGGAACACAGCTCCCAAGGTAGACGAAACTATCTGCCTCTACAACTTGTGTACCTTCAAGAGTGAATGGGGGATTGCGCATTTGAGAGTCGATGACAAAGGAGAAGTCGAGCCTAGAGTTGATTGACTCGCACATATATAGAAGATGTCGCGCATTAGTGTGGCTTACAACCATAATTGATGAAAGACCCGTGTGCTAAATTGTCTAGATTCATGGGTTTGGTGCTACTAACCCGGAACTTGGTGCGCAAGAAAAAACGGCTTATTATCAGCAAGAAAAATGGTTCGATTTCCGCTTTACGACTGCTCTAACTCACTCAGGTTATGGGGTATTTCACAATTATTGTGCTCCATTCGTCATGGGAATGCATTTGCGTCTGTGAGTTTCTAATCATAAAAAACCTACCCCATCGTCCCTAAAGTTACGTAATCAAGTTTTTAGTTTTGATTGTCTGCTGTGTTTGGAATACATACTCTGCGATTACAATTTAGGCTCCGGTTTCGGCTTTTGCCGGAATTTATTTTGAAAACTATGTCTGAATAACCTTCTTGCTTTACGAGTACGCGTAGTGACGCACGCACAATCTGGCTTTATGCTTGGTATGTTGCAACTTACAATGCTGAGAGCCAGTAACATCATTAATGTTTTTACTCTTCATCGTAAACTGTATGATGACTTTCATCCATGTACTCCGCCGGTCTCAGCGTCTTTTGAACCACTCTGTTGACTGCGCACGAAGTAGTGGACTTGCTTCTGCGTCCCAGCTAGGTTTACCGGACGAGCCTGTACAAAATATAACCAGTCGTAAAGTCCTCTCTCGGTTCGCGATTACACTGGTATATTGAGATAATTTGTTTTTTGTACTACTTTTTCTGTCAAGTAGTTCGATTATACTCACATTATTTTAATCCCACCAGCTCCTCATTCGTCAATCGCTGGAGTGCCGTGATTCGGTAGACGATGCCAAGCGGTTCCACTTGCGTCCCGATCTACGACACGAGATGCGAGATCGGCGTTATCACCAACGTGATGGTGGCGATGAATATTTGGTTGTAATAGGGGGTTTCGGTTCGGATCAAAATCCTTCAGATTCTGTGGAAATGTTCAATCCGCGCACACTAGAGTGGAGCGAGCTTCCGGTAAGCGCCACTTAAATCTTATTCCCACTTATGAACCATACACTTGCGTAGTACCTGTTGACTGAAATCTCGTTTCCTTCCTCACGTTTTGAGGTATCCCTCACCCTCTGGTATACAGTACTCGTTCAGTTCGCACGCCAAGTCATACTCTGAATTCATCCACTTTTTTGTTTTTGTGAACAACCATTTGTGCGCGACTCTAGTTTTTGCCCGAACCAGAGTTACAAGTCCTCAATCGAATGCGATGTTTTTTTACATTGTTAGCTTACGCTTTCTCTTCGCACGATAGCCAGCTGTTTGTGACAGCGTGTTGTTGAAAATATGTAGGTGCCTTGACTCAATGTTCATTTGGCGCTTCACTGTTTTACGATATCCCCCGTAAGGGTGTGGGTTCGGCCGTCAGCACCCTTCCCCAGGCTCATCTATGTACACTCGTTTGTACTCAGCCGTACAACTGTGGATAATCAATTTGCTCGTTAGTCAGCGACACGATCCCTCACATTTCATTCATTCAGCGGCGCAACTCGGAAGCAGTTAATAATAGGTGGTGGCTTGCAAAGGAAGTCGTTGCTCTGAGGGCCAGCCCTGTCCTCTACATGTTCATAACATGCATGACAGTGGAGGATGAGCCGCGTTACATCACAGTTAGATACCAGTCATGGCGGTCCGCTGCCGTCGCTTATGGCCCAGTGACATAAGTCGTTGACTCGCATGAGTAAGGTCGTGGGTTCGAATCCGGCAGGATTCGACGGGTGCGCGCTTCTGGCGAGTCACAATAGGACAAAACGGCCGTCTATTGCTATCCTGGATGTATCTGGTGATTGTCCGTGTGTAGCTGCGACGAATATCCACCAAACCCAATAAATCCCCTACTACTTACTGATCGGTCAACTGCCTTCCCGGAAAATCAATCGGTCGTTTCGCTCTGTTGGAGCTGCTCAAACGTTGCATAGCTCAGCTTCCGTCCATGTTTCTGGAGATTGTTGTGGATCGTGTCTTTTGCACATCGGTTAGAGTGAAAAATTCTCTGGAAGATGTTCAGAATGTGGCATGGTTTCTACTCGTGCGCACATGCAGTAATACTTAGTTCCACAGATAGTCGTATCTCTCTAAGAATAAGATCCATCGGTTTTTATGACCAGCAAGTTGTGATGCAGCCACCATTATGGAAAGGATAAATAACGTGTTCCGCTGTAAAGACCCGTTTATTTATAATGTTAAAGAAGGTTGTTCTTTAACCCTTCATCGAAATGGGATTGTTGCGGGCCCGTCAACTATCCCCGCAAAAACGCGCCAGAAACTCCTGCATAATGGCTGTGGGAAGCGGGGTCCAATTCCTTCTCACAAACGGAGCAGTGTTCAGCCACTCCAAGACACGGCCCAACTACGCACCTGCTGACAATGTTCATCTACAAACTACCACCCCTTTGTGGTAGCAATTTTCCCTAATTTAACGACCCATAGCATTGGCTGGGATTCGCCCTTTGTTAGTCGCAAAAGAGCCGAAGTCTTGCTTCCACTGTGCCTTAGTTGGGAGTCGGTCGGTCACGTGATTTTGTTTGCGTCGTTAGCCGGGCAGCGTTCGCGTCTAAGTCACTAGTGCGCGTCTACCGTAACCCCCTCTCGTGTGCGTCCGTTCCGAGGGCTCAGCGTCTACCCGAATACGTGCGGCTAGGATCGTTCTCATGCTCGCTCAATTTCTGTCTCACCAGCGCGTACCCCGGGCTAAGCTAACGCCATCAGGTCAGCGCAAATCCATTTGATTGGTCAGCGTTCCAGGCAGTTACCGTAGGCGTGCCAGTGACAATCTTATCTGGCATCTACGCAATTATAGCAGGGATCCAGCCGGAGGTGACGAAAACGGTCATTGTGACTCAGAGTTGAGCAACCCAATGACCAACTTGGTAAGTGGTTGCTGCACATTTTCCAGAGCTACTCTGTCTTTCTTACTTGCCTGTGATAGTACAATACCCCAGAGTAGGTCGTGCTCCAGGCAAGGACAAGTTGTGATGTAGCCGGGATAGCTATATAATTTTCGCGACTCGGTAGAGGACTTGTTCAGTGTAATTGACGAAACTGGTATACCTGATTCCCAACTGTCCAACTGGATCAGATATTGGTATTGTTACCCGCAAGATGCGGCGTCTGTAGCCAAGTACCTGAGCGTTTTGTGTTTAGAATTTCATTAACAAGCGCTCACTAGACATATTCGGTGCTGATAGGTCTTCGCGTATGTTTCCAAAGCATAGTTGTAATTTGTTTGGTACAAATGAGTAGACCACTTTGATGTCATCCGCAAGCAGACATGGGCGTGCGTGTTGGTTGAGTTTGCATACGTTGTTTATGTAGACTAAGCAAAGTAGCGGTCCAAGCACATCTCTCTGCAAGACACTGCTAGTTTTCCGTTTTGGCATATGGTATTGCTTTTTGGATTCGATTGTTTAAGTATTGGTCAAACCAACCTAGTAATGGGTTCCAGCCACCGTATGATTCTAGCACAGAGAAGAGTGGCTTGTGAGTACAAGAAATTTATGATGACTGCCTTACCTGGGCGAATTGCAGCTGGCAGATGAAGCAGGATTGTCTTGAAAGAAGGCCATATTGTGTGAGGGATTGATCAGGTCCAGTCGTGTAACGAATTGAACTGTCTTCTTGTTGGCCATTCTTTCGAGCGCTTTAGAGGCAGTTAATGTGTGATTTATTGGGCAGTAGCTTGACATCTCATTACGTGGGCCATCTTTATGTTTAGGCATTCTAATGGACTGCTTCCATTGAGACTGTCAACTTGGTCCACTGAAATGCATCTCCCTTTTAACGCAAGCAAGTCGGAGTTCATCAATATCAGTATCAGGCGTGCAGCCACTTTATCAGATACCTTGAACGGCCAGTTGGTCCACACCAACACATCATTTAGATACTTAGGGGTGCTCTCGCGACATGATATGAGATCACTAGAAAATACTGAAAATACAGATTGGCACATGCTGATCGGGCTTTAGCGATGCGAAGAGAAACTTCTTTGCTGATAGTGCCATCAGCAGGAACACAGCTCCCAGGGTAGACGAAACTATCTGCCTCTACAACTTGTGCACCTTCAAGAGTGAATGGGGGATTGCGCATTTGAGAGTCGATGACAAAGGAGAAGTCGAGCCTAGAGTTGATTGACTCGCACATATACAGAAGATGTCGTGCATTAGTGTGACTTACATCCATAATCGATGAGAGACCTGTGTGCTGAGTTGTCTAGATTCATGGGTTTGGTGCTACTAACCCGGAACTTGGTGCAAAAGAAGCAAACGGCTTATTATCAGCAAGAAAAATGGTTCGATTTCCGTTTTACGATTGCTGTAACTCATTCAGGTTATGGGGTACTTCATACTTATTGTGTTCCACTCGTCGTGGGAATGCATTTACGTTTGTGGGTTTCTAATCATAAAAAGCCTACTCCATCAAATTCCCCATGGTCCCTAAAGTTACTTAATCAAGTTTTAAGTTTTGATTGTCTGCTGTGTTCAGAATACTTACTCTGTGATTACAATCCAGGCTCCGGTCTCGGCTTTTGCCGAGATTTATTTTGAAAACTATGTCTCGATCACCTTCTTGCTTTACGATACCCACCTTGGAGTACGCGTAGTGACGTACGCACAATCTGGCTTTATGCTTGATATGTTGCAGCTTACGATGCTGAGAGCCAGTAACATCATTAATGTTTTTACTCTTCATCGTAAACTGTATGATGACTTTCATCCATGTACTCCGCCGGTCTCAGCGTCTTTTGAACCACTCTGTTGACTGCGCACGAAGTCGTGGACTTGCTTCTGCGTCCCAGCTAGGTTTACCGGACGAGCCTGTACAAAATACAACCAGTCTTGAAGTCCTCTCTCGGTTCGCGGTCACACTGGTATATTGAGATAATTTGTTTTTTTTGTACTACCTTTTTCTGTCAAGTTGTTCGATTATACTCACATTATCTTCATCCCAACCTGTTACCACTACACCAGCTCCTCATTCGTCAATCGCTGGAGTGCCGTGATTCGGTAGACGATGCCAAGCGGTTCCACTTGCGTCCCGATCTACGACACGAGATGCGAGATCGGCGTTATCATCAACGTGATGGTGGCGATGAATATTTGGTTGTAATAGGGGGCTTCGGTTCGGATCAAAATCCTTCAGATTCCGTGGAAATGTTCAATCCGCGCACACTAGAGTGGAGCGAGCTTCCGGTAAGCGCCACTTAAATCTTATTCCCACTTATGAACCATACACTTTGCGCAGTACCTGTTGACTGAAGTCTCGTTCCCTTCCTCACGTTTTGAGGTATCCCTCATCCTCTGGCATACAGTACTCGTTCAATTCGCACGCCAAGTCATACTCTGAATTCATCCACTTATTTGTTTTTGTGAACAGCCATGTGTGCGCGACTCTAGTTTTTGCCCGAACCAGAGTTATGAGTCCTCAATCGAATGCGATGTGTTTTTTTTACATTGTTCGCTTACGCTTTCTCTTCGCACGATAGCCGGCTGTTTGTGACAGCGTGTTGTTGACAAGATGTAGGTGCCTTGACTCAATGTTCACTTGGCGCTTCACTGTTTTACGATATCCCCCCTACTGTCCTTGTTATAAAATAAAATATAATTTTTGTTCGTCGCAATCAGCCGACAACTCAGATAAGTCAACTACTTATCCGGAAAAGCACCAGAGGGGCGTTTCACCCTATTGGGGCTCGTCAGTGGTGCGCATCCTGCGGTCCTCTACGGAGGATCGAACCCATGACTGCTAGTGGCTTGTGCCAACTAACCCGCTGCTTATGCAACTGAGCAATGGAGGACGGCCGTCTGGTGCTTTTCCGGATAGGTAGTTGACTTTCTGAGGTGTCGGCTGATTGCGACGAACAAAAGTACTCGCCAAAATCTTTCTACTCATAAGTACTAAAATAAAAACAAAATCACATGTCTATTCACGATGTTACACAAGGCACACGAATAAAAGCCAGTCACCACTTGCCCTACAACTCCTACGTGGACAAGAGCGTGAGTGACACCGGAAAAACATCATTAGGTACACTGTTTCTGTGGGTTTTGACGTAAATACATAATTACATTTGTATTTTTCCTGAGAAGGCTATACAATCTCTAGGTGGAAGCGATCATTTCTTCCAATGAAATCTTTATATTCCGCCGACGTTTTCCGTGTGATCTCGCGGATGCAATGCACGGACTACTCCAGCGCGCGCGCGCGCGCTCACGAATGCCTACACTAGATCGGTCTCCGGCATTCTTCTTCGTTGTGCTATATATGTTGCCGAATCGAGTGTGTCCTGAAGATTCTTCGACCTTCGGTTTACGGTGGATTTCATAATCCGTTACTTCCGTGTGCGTTGTTTTCTCATTCAGCTGTGTTTTTGTGTTTCTTGGGCTCACAAACCAGTAGGTGTTGTGCTCATGATCTACCATGGGAATCTTCTGTCTAAAACCATCCAGTCGACCTTGTTGATATTGTTTTCCATCAGTAGGAGAGAACCCGTTTCGCATTGACTGATTGAGTACAGCAATGCTCATCACACTTATCATTCGCAGCCGCATTTACATCCATACACGGAACTGACGCTTCTCCAGCGTTCAATGGGGATAATCCAGGTTTTGTAAACTGGGGGAATACGGGGAATCTAGTGTACTTGTGTACTTAAACGCCCCATACAAACATTCAGAGTCAATGCACCTACACATTGTTGACAACACATGGTCATATGCAGTTCGCTGTCGGACGTAGGTAAAGAGGCATCGGTGAGACAGTTTCTTAGTGCTTCTCACTGTTCCATGTCATAATCAACCCTACAGTTAACAGCATCAAACAAGGGTGGATAGATTGGCTTTGCGTTCACGACACCACGGCGCTGCAACGACCGACAAAGTTAGCAAGCCTCGAACCCGGGACCATTGGGATGCTAACAGAAAACCTTTACTGTTTTAGCCACCGAGTCACGACGAGCAACGCTTGTCGCTGCAGTTAATGACTGATTGGGGGTGATTTAGAAACACTCGTTTTGTGAATGGCTCGCAGCGCGCAATCTCAATGTGGACTCTGCGATACTCATTGAAGTGATTCCTGGTCAATGCGATCAATAACACCGTGGCTGGGTGTTGTCCGCCCCCAAACGTCAGTGGGAATCACCGCCCACATTGAGATTGCGCTTCACAATCCATTCACACAACGCGTACTTCAAAATGGCCACTCCAATCACGCATCGGACACATATTAAACAGGTAGTTCAACTAGACGATAGCAAACTCTCAACAGCGTCTCCAACCGTGTGTGCATGTCAGCAAGAGAAGTTGAGGGCTGTTCGATCGATATCCGCGTGAAGGTCACTGTCTCTCATTTCGGACAGGTGACACACTTTAACTTTCAGGGAGTGAAGTGTGTGTGCATCCACGGTCTGTTTATCAAACTGTCTTAGGGCCTGAGCCTTGACCGCTACCACAACAACAAAGAATTATCACTTGATGAACAGCTGTTGACGATATGCTTATCGTGAGTTGTGTGGGAACACAACTGCCGATGACAGAACTCCGGTGTTGGTACTGCTACTGCGATCAATTTAGCCGTGGATTGTAGAACCAAAGTCAGCACTGGAGTAGGGGGTAGTGGAGAAGAAGGGAACTATCCACATTATATTTTCGCCTATCCGCCCTACTGTACACAGCTTATAAAGTGATGCTTTGTAGCTGCTTCACGGCCGATGTAGGATGTGCTCCTACTTTGATGCTTATCTCATTCTCGATTGTGTTTGGATACTATACCCGAATAGTGCCACACTAATGGTGCTCGACCGCAGCTGGAAGATTGCAGGTATCCGGTTTTACCGATATAGCCGCCATCCCAATTCCAATCCTCACTTTGGAGACTTCTAACCATTGACCAATCTGCTTGATGTGACCGGAGATGCTTGTTAGTGTCTTAGTAGGTTACTACTCGATTAGTTGACGGATTGAAAATATCAGAGGTGTGCACTAACAAAAATGAAGTATAAGTATTGAGGCGTGTTCGTTGTGTATCAGTACAGTAAAGATATAAAAAGGTGAGGCCGGCCCTAAGAATACAATGTACGAAAAAGAATTTAATAGTGTCACTCAAAATTAAATTGGTGACTTATCTCAGAGCACAAATCCTGTTCGTGGGGAATTACAGATCGCGGCCAGTCCGGTCGTGTGACGATTGTCTTGTCGTCGTGGGCGTAGCGCTTTTCGTGACGGTTGTCGAAGCACTAGTCGGGACAGTCCTGTGGCGTTCGTTGTACGGGAGTAGCACTGTAGTCGGTCGGGAGTTTGTTGTTGTCCATGTACTATACTGTTTATATAATGCTTCGTTCGGGCGTTCAAACATGTGGGCCGTAAGTGGTACGATGTGTGAATGTAGGTCAAGAGGAATTTAATTACACAATGTGAGAATGTGGTATCCAAGGCAATCTCGATAAGACTGTAGTAGTTTTGTTATGTTGACCTCGGATTTAATTACACGTGCACATGATGATAAAACCTTCCGTTCTGACGATAGTGCAACGGAATAAAAGTTCATATGGAATGCGATCTCACAAGTGCGACGAAATAAAACTTCATATGGGATGTGATCTCACATGCTCAACCCCTGAGTAGCAGCATTGGAGGTTGCGTTTCTTCGCCCGCAATCTTTAGTCATGCTCAGTGCCGAAGTCAGCAATCAACTCTTTCATCCTGTTGTTTTCATGAGTTCTCTTCGCATTTCATTTAGTGTCCCAGGATAAATTGTTCGGCGTCTCTTGCAACAAAGCAGTGACAGTAGGTATCCTTGTTCTTTACTCTTTCGACTCTATTTAATTCTTCCATGGTATCATACTTGCACCTCCTGACTTGGGTTTACTCATTAGTCTACGTCCCTGGTCTCTGGCGATCCTGAAAGCGGATACTTTCGTCTCTCCAGAGGATCACCTATACTCGCCTATGACGGCATCCGTGTCCTTCCCGTTACAAGTATATTGTTTTTTGCATTTTCTACTATTCGCTTTCTCAGTCGTCAACAATTGGCACTGATCTGTCCCACAAATTATGACAAGCGATCGGATTCTGGTTATTTTCTCTTAGAGCGACTATTTTCAATCTCTTAGCTGTGATGCCTTTTCCGATATCTTTTACGCACCGTTCATTTCCCTTCTGGTTTTTTATCCACAGGACCTACCAGTCAGCTACCGCTACGTAGCCGCTTGCTCGTTAGACACGTGTGTCTATGTAATTGGTGGTTTTGATGGCAGGGAGCGATTGAACACCGTCTGTTTGTTGGACATCGCACATCGCGATGAAGGCTGGCGGTGGCTAACCCCAATGCACTACAAGCGTGGCCTTTCAGCAGCTTGCACTCACAAAGGTAACTGCGTGCTCAACAGTTGCTATTTTGTCCGTCTTTCCTGCGCTTTCTCAAGTGTCTTCCTTCAGCTTTCACTACTGCCATACAAGTTCGATGGACCAATGACTTCCTAGCTTTTTGTTTTCGGTGACGTCACATTTGCCTGATACAACTGTGATTTTCTAGTTCAGATGACAGGCCTTGACACAACTTTCAGTGCGCCTCGGAAATACAATGCTTTTGTAGTCTTAATGAGGGATGTAAAACATGTGGCCCGCGGGCCGCATGCGTCCCTTTGCAATCACCCCTGGGCCCGCACAAAGGACACTAATTTGATCATCAAACGGCCAAAGTCGTAGCCTTTTTAGATTAAACTGCACGAAAGTATCCTTCACGGAAAAATGTCATACTTTTCTTTATTCAGGATGTCTCTTACGCTTTGAAATAGCCAATCACCTCTTTCTCGATTTCAAAAGCATAACTTAGAGAGGATCGCAGCTTCGAGACATGCGAGTTAAGACATAAAAATAGATGCCTTTTAACATTCCACATCTATGTCGTAGACATGTACTGGGTAAACCTATCCCTCGAAGATTTGATTGGTTTCACCAGTAAACATGTCCAAACAATGCGTATCCCTTGAGAATTTCATTGTTTTTTGGCCATACACGCACTGCTCGGTGTGTACCGATGGTGTGTGTGTGTGTGTGTGTGTGTGTGTACTGCACTGACTGCAGGTACAGCTTTTGTTGCCGTTTATGGAATTGTGAAATGATTTCCTTACAATACAAAAAACACTGTCCGGATTCCACAGAATCGTTAGGATGGCTATTGCCAACTCAGCTAAGAGAAAAATGTCGGTGAAGGAAGAAGTTCGATGCTTTCAAGGAAAATGAGAATTCCACATTGTTTCACTGCGGTGAGTGGCAAGATGCATTGAGAGATTTGCAACAAGGCTATTGCCACACCGAAAGAGTACAACTTGAAAAGACATTCTGAAACGAATCATCGACCTCGTGATAAATATGACGGCGTAATGCGTCTCAAAATTCAAGGAATTGAAAGGTAACTGGAGACAGCAACAGACCTGTTTTACAAAAACTGGAAGATAATGTAGCTTCCTTTACTTTTAGCTATGAACTCAGCCGAATGATCACCCTGAGTGAGAGGAGCCATAGAGTGAAGGCGATTACGTGAAGAAATTCCATGTAAAAACGGCTGTACTTGTGTGTCCAGAGCAAGCACACTTATTCAAAGATATTTCATGAATCAGAAACACTGTTGCTCAAGGAATTGATGAAATGTCAATTGATCTGAAACAGTAGCTGAAGGCCATATCCGGTTCTGAACATTTTCCTTTGCTATCGTTAAAACAACTGACATCACTGAAAAGGCGTAGCTTGCAGTTTTTTTATCAAGGCGTGACAGCGAATTTAATATTTATGATGAACTGATTGAACTGATTCCAATGCACGACAGGACAACAAGTGAGGACATTTTTCAGAAAGTTGAGTACCTTCTACATGGCTATGAATTGGATTTGAACGAACTTGCATGCTGACGATGCTACAAATATGGTTGGTAAACATAATGCTATTGCTGCCATGTTACGTACAGAAGTTGAAAAATCGCAACCAGATTCATCATATGCACCTTTTCACTGTATTATCTATCAGAAAAATTTGCGTTCAAAGAATTATGTGTTCAGTTTGGTCATAAAGATAGTGCATTATATCAGAAACCGTGCTCTCAACCACCGTAAATACAACCAGTTTTGGACTAAATAAATAATCAGTTTACCGATGTTCCATTCTACACAGTAGTCCGCTGGTTTTCATGCCACAGAGAAGAAAGGTCAAGACACAGATAACATAAAAGCGGTGATTTGGCTCCAGAATCCGGTGCTCGCTGTGGATATAATTACTGTTCAGTTAAAGGACCTTAATTTGAAATTGCAAGACAGCAAACTCATCGCTCAGTTGTGTAATGACATTAAATGCTTTGTAACAAAACTAAGCCTATGGAAGTCACAGTTGTTGAAAAGAAGTTTAGTTCATTTTTCTTACTGCAAACAACGCGAACGACACTACGAATACTGAATCTGTACTTCGGTTTGCGATATATGACAGTCAACTGGAATTGTTGTCAAAAGGATTTCAGAAAACATTTCTTGATTTCTCATCTAGTGAACTCCAATTCGCATTATTTTCAGCCGTGTCCGCCTTTGACGCTGCCAAGACAGATGAAAGGCTGTAGATGGCAACATTAGAAATGCAGTCTGACTCGACACTCCAAGAAAAGTAGGTTCAAATGGGAGTACTCGGTTCGTTTTCACACCTTCCTGGAAAGTCTAGAAACTTCAGGATGTTTGCCACCAAGATTTTGGCAATCTTCGGTTCTACCTCTGTTTGTAAGCAGTTTTTTTCTTTCGTGAAAGCACCAAAAACCTCTGCAAACAAGGTTGACTGGTATACATATTCATCGGTCAATCACGCAGGTCCGCGGTCGTCACCCAAGCCGAAGTGGCATTAGCTGCTGGCATCCTGAAATCATGGGGGCGGAATTCGACACGGGTCCGCTGAAAGGCACACCACTGACGTGACCCAGAAGGCCGAAACACCAGCGTCTGTTGCTTTTCCAGACTCCTAAGCCTGCTGATTGGGAGTGACTATGATGAATTAGCTGAATGATATACATTTGTCATCTATGTTCCAAGTCGGAATTGCACAGACATTTCCGCCGGTATAGCAACAATTGTCCTTAAAGGAGGTGTCAAGCATCAGAAAAAACCCATAAAAATGTTCATTTCGAACTGTTATAACTGTGTTACTATACATTTGTTTCTGCCACATGCATGTTTATCCTACCGCTAAGAATTCAATTATTAATCCTTTTGTTAAACTGCTTAATTATCTTGCGTTCATTGATGTGTCTAACCGCTAAATCATGCGTATACAAATACTATATCACGAATTTGGGGTAATAAAAGTATTGTGATATATATATATATATATATATATATATATATATATATATACGGTTAGCCGAACCCGATTCGGATTTGCTTGTCACTGTGGCCAGCCACAGGACGCCTGCGCCTACAGAGGGACCATGGGTGGCTTGCTCCGCATCACCCACAGCTCCAACCACATACCCCATATCCAGTGTAAACCCGAAGGAATAAGACCGGGAGTCATGTGAATGGTAACCACGCATCATCAACGGAGCAGGCCCACACTCCTTCACAGGCAAACACAAGCACGTTGTATTTAGGGAATCAAGCGCACACAAGGCGGTGGCTGGACCGTAGTCCGCTCCACACTGAGTGCATGGAACCACTCTTTGAGCCTAGCACGGCCACAAGGACCATGCACCCTGTCCCCTCCAGCCACGACCAACTGTCTCCTGGAGCCAGTATGGACGAGGTAGTGGGTAATAGACAGGTAGGCACCTTGTCAACATGCACATCAAGCGCAGCCACACCGGGGATATCAAGCAACAGCCAATCACCTAGAACGACAAGATGAAATAAAACAAATACAATAATGCATACAGATACGGTGGCATAACTCTAAGCTAAATTAGCATATGAAGTAAGTTGGTTAGCAATAAATCCGCGATAAAGAAAAAATGTCCACAAGTTGGTTAAAAATGCTACAAAACGCAACAGAGTTACCGAAGATAAGCGCAAATAATGTAAGCAACGTGGCCAGTTAATAGAAGAGTATTCAAGTAGGCAGAACAAACCAAATAAAGTGGAATGAAATTTAGCTAGCTTAAAAAGACCTAGTTTAAGTGTAAGTTGGTTTAGCCCAACTGCGGTGAAAAAGCATCAAGAATGCGACATCAACCTCAGCATGGGGCACACACACATACATGGTTGGCGGCATCGGGTTTCGGATTTGTCTGTCACTGTGGCAAGAAATATATATACACACACATATATATATATAAATATATATATATATATATGCATGAAGCAGTTGCAGGCTGCACATTCTACTGGATAGGCAACGCCGCCTCAGCACCACGTGAACATGGGGTCGAATTTGCAATATCCGATCGCCTCCATGGCCAGCTGTTGGGTGAACAAACAGGCATCAGCGCGCGACTGATGACTGTTCGCCTACGACTCGGAAGAGGTAAGTTTGCCACTTTTATAGGCACGTATGGTCCGACCATTTGTTATCCTGATGACACGCGTGATCAATTCTACACTGAACTATCCTCCGTGATACGGTCTGTGCCGAGGAGCGACCGACTATTTCTGCTGCGTGATTTCAACGGGTGCGTTGGGCGTGATGCATCGATGTGGACAGATGTTATCGGTCCGCATAGCTTTGGTACAGCGAAACCGGTGACACGCTGCTCTCACTGTGTGCCACTCACGGCCTGAGGATCACGAACACTTGGTTTGCACTGAGCGCGAGTGATATAGCAACTTGAACGCACCCACGGAGTAGTCACGCTCACCTGCTCGGCTATGTCATCGTATGTCAGCGTGATATGCATGAAGTGCGTGTGACACGTGTACTGCATGGAGCTGAGTGTGGCACTGATCACAAATTGGTGCGGACGAAACTGTATATATATTTTCGTAAATCTATGTATTGCACTCCTTCTGGGAATCGGCATAGATTTAACCTTCTCTCCCTCGGTACTGTGGAGAAACGTATTTAGCTGGAGAAGGCAATGGCTGCACGCCTGTGTGATGTGGACTGCATAGCCACAGTGGTCGATCTGTGGCACCACATTCACGAGTAGGTGACAGCTGCTACCGAGGCGACCATCGGGCGCGCAAACTGTAAGCGGCCTGATTGGTTTGATGACAACAATGTGACGATTGGCGCATTGGTGTGTGAGAAGAGTGCAGCATTTGCTGCACATGTGGCAGACCCCAGTGATTTGGGAAAGTGGAGTCAGTTTCGCAGAAATCGACGGCGACTGTTTCGCGAAATTCGTCGTATTAAAAATGTATGGTGGACGTAGAAAGCGAAGCAGATATAATGCTACGCCGAACGCCGCCAACACAAGGAATTATTTGACTCCTTGAGGACGGTGTATGGACCGTGGTTTGAGCCGCTGAGGACGCTGATCGATGGTAGTTCAGGCGCTACCTGTAGAATGCAGACATAATGCAGATCTGGCGGAAACACTTTGATTGTCTCTTGAACAACCGTTCGGAGATTGACTGACCTACTTTTAGTGGTTTAAAGCATCACGATGTGAAGACGTTTCTGGCGGCCACGCCGATGCTGCATGAGACGTAGAGAGCACTTGCACAGCTGCGAAACGGAAAATGTGCCGGTGCCGACGTGATCACGCCTGAAGTATTGGAACACGGCGGACTGGCGTTGGTGACTGCGCTGCACCACTTAGTGTAACGCGTGTGGATTGAGCAGGAGGTGCCTGCTGAGCTGAAGGGTGCCCTTGTGCTACCTCTACAAGGGCAAAGGTAGCAAGCAATGTTGCACGAATTATCGTGGCATCAACTTGCTGGGTTGTGTGGGCAAGGTGATTGACCGAATCTTGCTCAACCGTCTCGTCAGTCAGGTCGTGGAACCTAACGTATCTGAAGAGCAATGTGGATTCCGTTCAGGTCGGAGCACTATAGGTAAAGTGTTTGCGGATCGTCAGTTGCAGGTGAAGTGCGGAGAACGACACCAGCCATTGTACTCGTTTTTGTTTATTTCAGCAAGGCATTTGATACGGTGAACCGCGATGCATTGTGGCTGGTGTTGGGTAAGTTTGGTTGCCTGCGTATTTTTGTACGTTTAATTGAATGTCTACACAGTGTTATGTGGGCGAGGGTGCGGCTTAGTGGAGAAATCTCGGATGACTTTGCAGTTGTCTCTGGTGTGAAGCAAGGCTGTGTCTTAGCTCCTGCCCAGTTTAATATATATCTTCATTCCATGATGTCTTGTGCTTTTAATGCGGTTTGTGCTTACGGTGTTCGTGTGGAGCACCGTATTGATGGTGGGTTGCTGAACATCCGTCGTTTCGGTGCGAGAACTCTAGTCTGTGAGACAACTATCCGTATGTTGCTGTTTGCTGACGACTGCGCTGTTTGCACACAGCGCGGATGAGTTGTAGCACATGACTAGTGCTCTGGCTTCGACAGCAGCCAAATTCGGGCTCACCACCAACACCAGCAAAACTGTCTGTCTCTTTCAGCCTTCACAGGAGGTGCAATCTTCAATATTGCCGCGAATCAGCATTGGTGCTGAAGTATTGCAGACCACCTCCCGTTTCAGCTACCTTGAGAGTGTGATGTCGAATGATCAGCAGCTACACAGGGAGCTGCGTATCCGCGTGTCGAAGGCAGCGGCGGCATTCGAAAAGTTTAAGTACCGAGTGCGGAACAACCATCAGCTTAGCATTGGCACGAAGCTGATGGTGTACAAGTCCATGGTGCTGTCCGTTCTTCTAAACGGCAGTGAAACGTGGACAATGTACCGTCGGGATGTGCGATATCTCGAGCGGTTCCGTCAACAGCGTTTGCGACGGATTGTAGTATGGGTTCCTGCAACAGAATTGCCGACACGTAGATGCTGCGCCGGACTGGAATGTATGCACTGGACTGCATACTTTTACTGAGACACTTGGTGTTGCTCGGTCATGTGGGCCGTCAGGATTCGATGCGGATACCGAAGCAGCTATTATATGGTCAGATGAGTTTTGGGAGACGGCATGTGAAGAAACCAAAGTTACGTTAGCAGGACATGATCAAAGTGGGCCTTTCACGTTCTAATCCTGATTGCTGGTCATGGGAGTCGAAGGCGGTTGATCGGCGTGCATGGCGCGCTCTGATCACGAAGGCAGTTGCGGAAGTGCGGGAGAAAGACCTCTTGCACGCTGTGAGGAAGCGGCAAGTGCAGAAGCGACAGGCGCCGATGGGCTGTACTCCATCGACAGCGAGCGCATGGTGCTGTAGCACATGCGGTCGCGATTGCCTGAGTCAGTCAGGCCTAGTGAGCCATGAGCGAGGCAACTCGGGACCACCACCGAAGCGACGACGGGTCCTGCAGAGAACGTAGGCAGAACCGGCGCAGCGTTTGTAGGTATGCTGCATTCGATTTACTAACCGCTTGCTTACATGCTAAGTCTATTTCTTTCAGGTGGTGGGTTTTCAATTTTGTCCTAATGCTTTTCTTTCTCATATTAATCTCTACCTGTAATGTCTTTTATTAACTTGCACACGTCGCTGAAGCTAATGGTAATTAATTTCGAATACATTTTCGCGATTGTGGCATTTTCTTGAGATTAATTTTCTAACATCGAGCCTATCGCGGATTCGTTCGGAAGTGATTTTTTTATAAGTCCATTTATTGAACAGTTATGTCACCGTATCTGTGTGCATTATCCGATTTATTTTATTTCATCTTGTCGTTTCAAGTGATTGGCTGTTGCTTGATATCCCCGGTGTGGCTGCGCTTGATGTGCATGTTGACAAGGTGCCTACCTGTCTATTACCCACTACCTCGTCCATACTGGCTCCAGGAGACAGTTGGTCGTTGCTGGAGGGGACGGGGTGCATGGTCCTTGTGGCCGTGCTAGGCTCGAAGAGTGGTTCCATGCACTCAGTGTGGAGCGGACTACGGTCCAGCCACCGCCTTGTGTGCGCTTGATTCCCCAAATACAGCGTGCTTGTGTTTGCCTATGAAGGAGTGTGGGCCTGCTCCGTTGATGAAACGTGGTTCCCATCCACATGCCTCCCGGTCTTATTCCTTCGGGTTTACACTGGATATGGGGTGTGTGGTTGGAGCTGTAGGTGGTGCAGCGCAAGCCATCCATGGTCCCTCTGTAGGCGCAGGTGTCTTGTAGAGATCACAGTGACAAGCTAATCCGGAACCGGATGCCGCCAACCATATATATATATATATATATATATATATATATATATATATATATATATATATATATATATATATATATATATATATATATATATAAACGAGGGATTTTCAAAATAAACCGCACTTTTGAATTAGCGCGGCTGCTGAGCGTCTCTGGAGGCGTGCTTAGACAAGCAACTACCAATTTCCGCATTTCGCTCTGTCTGTCGGTTGGGGTTACAGCTGGTGGTAAGCACATGCACAAGCTGCTCGTTGGATTTTTTTGCGAAAGTGGCATTGAAGAGCTACGTGTGTATATAAAATGTTGCTACAAACTTGGCAGAACGTTTACATAAACACTTCATTTTCTTTGCTAAGCTACGAGAAGGGCTGAATGAGTCGCACACAGTGCTATGTAATATTGATAATAATAATAATAATATAATAATGTGTAAATTTTACGCCGTAACGGCGCTTCGATGCCGCATGATCACCACCAGTGGCGTACGCGAGGCCGTCCACCCCTACGCGGTTTCGAACCGGTGACCTTATGGTTGCAAACCAAACGTGCAGACCACTCGGCCACCGGCCGACACAATGTTACGAGTACTTTAAGTGCTTTGAACACGACAGAATGTCGGTCGGTGACGACCTTCCACATCAACAAACAGTGACCATATCGAGAGAATTCGTGCTATGATCCGTGGAAATCGTCATTCAACTGTTCCTTAGGTTGCTGACGAATTGACTATCATCATTGGATCATCTCATCAGTTTCTACTGCGTTTAAGGGATGCTGTGCGCAAGAAGAGGACTAAACTTTTGAAAACCAGACTTGAATGTCGCAGTATGACAATGCACCAGCTCACGCATCGCTCTTTGTCCGTAGCTATAGCAAGACATCATACTCCCGTTGTGTCCCATCCACCGTATTTTCTGAACCTAGCCCCTGCAGTAATTTACCTGTTTCCCAAACTTAAAACCACGTTGGAAGAACGTCTTTTTCGAACCATAGAAGAGATTCAGTACACTGTGACAAGAGACCTGCCCGCCGTCTCAGAAAGTACGTCCCAGGAGTACCGAAATACTGTTGGGAACGGTGTGATGCCAGTATAGGGGACTACTTTATGAGTGAAGGCGCGTAAATGGTGTACAGTGGGCAATAAGCATTTTATAGCGAAATTTCGTTTTTTTGACCACCCCTCGTATATGTATATATATATATATATATTTATTTATTTATTTATTATTATTTCCCCATACTGCCCTCCTAGGGGGTTCCCGAGTTTTACATCACTGGTCTAAATGCTTCTGGTTGCTTGGATCAAAAAGCCCCATTGGAGAATTTCGTGATTTCATTGACCGTCATACACTCCGGTCGGCTAGCTTCTAGCCAACATGTTCTCTTGTTGGCTGACTTCAAACATATGGGGTTTCAGTTGAGAAGATCTTGTCTGATGAGCTTCAGCGGTGGTTACTGGCACTTAAACTAACCTCAAAAACTTCGAATAACGGTCTCACATAACAAATTCGTTAATGCAGTATATTTACTTCTTGCACTAGTCTGTTTTCGTTAGCCAGAAACCGCCGCCTGAGTTACATTTACAAACTAGCCAAGTGACTGTTTTTCCTTAGCTCAGTGTATTTTGACCGCATAAAGAAAATGTATCAGCCGCACGCCTTAACGGCGCTTCGCTGCTGTACGATCACTATAAATCGCGCGCGGGCTGAGTCTCCTTCGAGGACGACTACACCCCTACGCGGATTCGAACCGGTGACTTTATGGTTGCAAACCGGGTGCGCAGGCCACTGGGCCACCGGTCGACCTCGACAGGACACCTTACTTATGTATGTGCATCATCGACAAAACCATGCCATTCTTTGTTTATTCCAGTGTCCACCTGATTTAGGTGTTGACATGCTGCTTCCTCCTCCATCACAATTTCCATCTCCCACGCCATTGAACTTACCACTCGCTGCTGGATGAAACTGAACGCCCAGACTTCGTAATAGTGCTGGGCTCAACAAACGGTTCTGCTGTCTAAAGGGACTGGGTCCCAGCCACTGCCCCATACATATCTACCACCCTTGTTTTCGCAATAAAGGGAAAATGCACAGGGGACCATGGGCACACCACTGAGGAGTCCCTGGAGGATGAAACAGCCGTCTGGAGCTCTTCCGGATTGGTAGTTGACCTACATGGCTTGTAATCGGGTTGCAATGAACCATGTACATCTTATCAAATCTCCCTCCTCATGAGTGTATTCATGTCGCCTGTATTCTACGAATTCACTCCCTGTGTCACTTGGAAGCTCTTTTGATTTGTCTAGCACCGGGACTCTAACCTCAAGGAGTGGATCCGACTTTATCAGAGATCCCCGTCGTGTTTCCTAACAAATTTCACTGTAATAGGGTGTTGTGTTATACAGAGTGGCGTCCAGACGTGCTCTACATTCCGTATTCCTCCAAATGTATATTAGTTAAGTGGTTTTCGTGTACCTGCAGTTGTAGCTCAGTCCACCAATTGGTCCATTGTTAGGTACGGATTTCGGGCCGCTTCAGCGGACATCTACCTATCAAACTTACACTCCCCCTGTGTGATTGCAGCACTTCTCAATTTCTTCTTTTCGTTCTAGGTCTCATTTACGTTTGTGGTGGATTTGACGGCCAGTCACGTCTCCGGTCGCTCGAGGTGTATCATCCGAAAATTGATGAGTGGCGAATTCTCGAAGACATGACCACTGCAAGAGAGGGCGCTGGTCTCGTAGTTGTCGACGACACACTGTATTGTCTGGGTGGCTACGACGGATCTCATCTGTTGAATAGCATGGAAGCGTAAGTTTCCGCTGCCTGATTCGTCCACATTTTCTGTTCGACTTCAGTTTGTACATATTGCGCAACTCGATTGCATAGGAGAACTCCCTTTTCGTGTTATTTTTGGCTACTTATGAGTAGGGGATTTTTCGTAGAATTTTAAGATTGTCCGTGCGCATTGTCGAACCGTTGCGGCCGTTGGCCAAGACTTGACTCCCGGCTTGGGCCAGGTGTTCGAAAGTGTTCCACTAATTGTGGACTGACTCCAGTGGACGGGTCTATGGCAATCGTGGGTACCTGTTGGCGACTATAGACACTGAGTTACCGTTCGCTGCCAACTGCTTCAGGGAGGCAAACCTGTAACCGTTAGCAGCTAACTACCGTCCGTCGTGCTTCAGTGGTATAAGCTTGCGAGCGGTCACGTGTTCGATTCCCTGAAGGATACCGAGCGAACGCGCACCAATGACGAATCCTAATAAAGCGAAACGGCTGTCTGAACAATGAACAGTGATTAATCACGAGTTAAAAGCAGGCCCTTGACACGCTCCATAGGATGATTTGGAATGAATACGATAAAATCAAAAGGTACGTTAGTCTACCGTGATAAATGCGTTGCTAAATAGTGTTAGTGTCAAATAAAACTTGAATTCAAGGTTACAGTAGAACACGAGGTAGATTGATCGTTGATGTTGGTCGTTCACTCATGCGCCGGCTCTTTGTGTCCATGTAACACACAAATCTAGTAGAAGAGCATCTTGGAGATAATCCACAATAGTCCAATTTAACTATCGAAGTGCTGTGCTAAGAGCAACATCCAATCCATTTTTGAAAATCTCCAAAGTAGTTGAGGATACACATGAGTCTGGGAGCGCGTTCCAGGGTTGGCAAACCCCAAGGGAAAAGTAATTTCATCAACACTGCTCTATACGGCTATATTATTCCCTCAATTTTAGCAATTACCCCTGAGCTTAATGCTGTGGCTGTATTAGCAAATAATGGCATACGTACTTGGTGTCACTCCATTTTTGTTACACTAATATAAGATCACTTCGTAGCTTTCAGTAGCGTGCGTCTAAGATTCCCCTGCAACTTCAGCCATCACTGATAAGAGTGAGTTCGTAGGCCCTTGACATTTTATGTTGCCCTTCTTTGTGGTGCTTCTAGCGCCTCTAAGTCAAGTTTCAACCAACGTTTCCAGACTTGGATTGCGTATTCAATGTGAAGGCACACGTAAGAATTATGCACCATGGGTACAATTGATGGGTCAATTCTCCGGAATTCCCTTTGCGGTAGGCTGTCCTGCTGGTTGTCTTTTTTCGTATCTCTCAGCCTCTTTTGAACAGCCTAAGTCACTCCGTATAAGCACATCAAAGCCACGTTCCTGGGAGCGGAGCTGCAATTTGTGCGCTCCAAGCTTATGGCGTAATTAACAAAGTGACATTTATCTTCATGTATGGTTAGACATTCTGTACTGACTGGTTCGAAATAAGGCTTAAGATTTCCTTGTAGTCTTCCTTGATCGTCCGGTTCTCTGATAACTCGCCATATCTTGATAGTATCTGCGAAAAAACGAAGCAGGAACTAATTGATCTCGCTAGGTCGTTTTTAAACTAACAAAGGATAGACGAGACCCTGGCAACCGAACCTTGTGTTACACCGCACTCCACATCAATTTCATCGGACAGAGGTTCCCGGACTCTGACCTCCAACGGACGTTCGTGTAGAAAATTGTTTGTATCACGCAAGATCGGGTCATCAGTGTCATAGTTCTGAAGCTTGTGAAGGAGAATTCAATGATCCCAGCGATCAAACGCTTTTGAGTAGTCTAGATGGATGACATCGACTCCTACTCCACAATCAACTGCTTCGGTCCAGTTGTTACGTGCAACTAATAACTTAGTAGTACGTGAGCGCTTTTAAAATATGCCATATTGCTCTGGGGCTGTTAGGTTGTGGTTTTCCAGTTACTGCGTCAGCGTATCTGAGATGGCTGATTCCATAAGTTTGGAAAGCACAAGAAGCATCGTTAATGTACGGCAATTGGTAGGATTAGTGCGGTTATCTCCCTTATGAATATTAGCGATGACCCCTCGCTTTCACACATTTACAACTCCAAGTAACGTGGCCATACACATTCATACATATAAAATTCATATGCACCTATGCCATTGATAAAGTTTTACCGTTACTTACATTTACCGATCCTTAACGTTTGTATCGCCATGATCATGCCTATGCAAGCGTGCATCGCATCCTCGACGATAAAACACTATCCTTATTATTATTATTATTATTATTATTATTATTATTATTATTATTGGTGGAATTCGGTTGTTCTCTCGATATGACTGATAGGAAAAGATCAGTGGCTCTGCTAGATCACTGGCTGCTGCATGCAAAGCCTTCGGTCGAATGTTGTCGAGTCCGGTAGAACTGTGAATACGCAAGAATAACAAGCTCTTTAACACATCTTTTGCACTGAAGGTGATGTTAAGTAGTAAGCTTGACAGAGGAGCAGTAAAATCTAGAAGAATATTTAGGTGGGATACCCGTTGGGAAGGATGGGAAGAATGAATCCTTAGGAAATCGACTGCTTTTCTTAGTGACCGCGTCAGCCGTGGCCAGTGCTGGAATTCCGTGTTTCACCTTACGCGAAGGCCATTAACGTGGCTGTATAGGAGTTTTCGGTTCGTGCAGAATCGCTTCATTAATTCCTAGTGCGTTTT
Source organism: Dicrocoelium dendriticum (assembly GCA_944474145.2). NCBI lineage: Eukaryota > Metazoa > Platyhelminthes > Trematoda > Plagiorchiida > Dicrocoeliidae > Dicrocoelium > Dicrocoelium dendriticum. The sequence goes on along the minus strand of OX104065.1, from coordinate 137,296,139 downwards.
CGGATTGGTTGTTTAACTATCTGACTTGTGAGTTGCTGGGACGACTCAGTAACTTTTCCTTAAAATACTCCCACTCATAAGTAGCATGAGTTTAATTTTATGCCAAGAGACGATGCGTCTTGTTTGTATATAAGGGGATTATTATCTCTTCCCATTTACGTATTTGCTGCAGGCTAGTGGAGCGCTGCCTATATATGCTGTCAATACTCACATTCGGTAGGCGGTCAGAGGGGACTTGACGTCGCCCAATATGAGCCAAGTTCAACTTGGCCTTAACAGAGCGAGGGTGGATTAGACTGAGCACTACGGATTAAGAGCGCATGTGGGCCAATTCACATTGGGAGGTAGGCTGAGACAATGATGAGAAGTTGTCAGTGAAAAATCATTGCAATTTAATAGCGGTTTACTTGTTCTATTTTCCATAAACAACAGTTTTATAATCACTGCCCAGACTTAATTTTTTGAATCTCAGAAGACTACACGTCACACAATATCTAAAACAAAACTGTCCTTCTGTGGTCATAGGTAATTAACATTCCGATTTTGCGCGAAACAGTTAAACCACTTCCTTTCCTAGTTGTGGCCTGATATACCTTGATAATAGCACAGTCGCTTCAATATGTGACACGAATGGACCAGCGCATTAGCAACTTACGTACTCTCTACACTTTGGCATTTGATCTGCTACGTCGTCCGCCTCCACGAGAAGTGCTGGCTTGTGTCTGTTTCTACGGTTCAGTTGTTCTTTTTATACTTATTCTCTTTCTGTCTTACCCTTCACTGCGTTTACTTCTCATCCACCCCTCGCAAACAGATTCAGTCTCCGCCACGGTACATGGTCCGCTTGTAAACCGATGTATATGCGACGTTCCGGAGCTGGTTGTGCCCTCCTCGGGGACACCATCTACGTTTGCGGTGGCTACGGTGGGGCGGAAGGCCGCGGACCCCTGCATTTAGACACCGTGGAAGCGTACCACACTCGTCTGCAGCAATGGACTCTGGTCACCAGCATGAATGTGGCTCGTTGCTATGTCGGCGCTTGCCCTTTGGCCGGCAAGATTTATGTTGCTGCCGGGTGAGTTACTTTTTTCCCTTTTCCTCCGGTTACTGCACACACATACAATGTTTCAGTCCTTTCTGGTTATATCTAATGTTTTCTCTCTATCCCTCTCCAGTGCTATGCTACTTTTCTCAACACTCAGTGGTTGCGATCATTACCTAACCGGCGGACCCCGCGTCCGCCCATTTTACCCACACTGCAGACTTATACTAAAGTAGCTGTGAGCAGACCAGTTTCCATTAGACCATCTGCATCTAAGCTCGAATACTTTGCATTAACTAGGATACTTGTTCTCTGTGTCTGCTTATCACTTTTATTGAGATGGGACTTATTTATATCTAGCTGGCCGGCTTGGTCCATCTCCCCCTCAAAGCTGGGTTCCAAGCAACACACTGTATACTTGAACTCGGGTGTTTACAGGAGATTGTTTCTACCGTCGTTTCCTCATCGAACTGCTCGGCTGCGTTGTGTTTGTTGCTGGCTTATCTATGGGAAAAAATCGAATATGACGCTAGGTAGCTGTCTCGCTTATGCCGCCTTATCTTCGCACACACACTGTTTGCTCTGTTGTCACGATGTGTGCATCTTGATCTTAGATCTTTTCTCTATTGCATTCAAGCCTCATCTGCGTGCGTTGGTCCTTCTCGCCTTTTGGGCTGGAGTCCACGTGACTCGCCTTGTGCTTGGCTCGGGACGTTACAAAATATGGCTCCCAATCGGCGTCAGTGGCGCGTCTGCTGCCGTCTCATAGTCGGACTGCTTGTTTAAAGTGTGTTTCGGGCTGGGTTATCTGCGGGGAAATGACTGATTATGACGCGGTACAGTGAAAGCCGCAAGGAAGCTGTCTTGCTGATGCCGCCTTATCTTTGCACGATATCCAGCTGTTTGTGACGGTATGTTGTCTACACAAGGTATAGGCGTCTTGACCCTGCATGTTTGCTTAGGGCATTAAGGTTTATAGGTAAGCCCTCCTTCTCTGCCTCTTATTATTCTTTATCTCATAGATCATCATGGTGGTATGGCAGCGAAACATCAGTTCAAATGGCCGATGTACTGCAGTTGTTGATTGAAGTCTCACCTAAAGTCCTCCCTCTCTTCTCTCATCACCATTCCTACGCATTGGGGTATTTTCGATCATATTGCAAGAACTCGAGGTGCAAGCGGAATTATTAATTGTCTCTAACATAGCTTCTACTAGGTGCATGCGTTCAGTCAAACGAGACATCCACTGCTCCTCGCAATCCATGTTGGAGGGTGCCTTGGGTGGGTTTCTTTCTATGTCTGAGGGTTGCGTGGTGTGCATTGCTTGTGCGTCCATTCATCGTGCGCATACAACTGCAGGTATAAAGTGTTCTTCTTTTTTGGGGAGTCATCACTGCCTGCTGTTGGCTGATTGTCATTTCCCATCTTAGCATTTCCGCACTACTGATAACTGGCGCAGTAACGTTTGCCTTTAGTCCACCACAGTATGACTACTTGGTGCCTGCACGGAGCACTTGTTTACTACTGTTGTTGATGATGTGTTCCTCACTGTGTTGGTCTCATATCTTTTCTGAGTTACTCTCAAACAAAGCTGGACTGGATAATGGAAAATAGTCTATTTTCGTCACTAATAACAAGGATATTCAATTTACAGAAGTGTAGTGGGGGGAGTTGAATGGTATAGGTAGAGATTCGTCACATCCAGACTCACTCAGACAGTCGTCACACGCATAATCTAGATCAACTAACCTTTCATCAGGCAGCACTTCAATGCCTACATCGTGAGATTCCCCAAGTGAACACTCCATGATAGAATCCACGACGAAATTGAACAAAAACGGGGATATCGGACAACCCTGACGAACGGCACTTGTAGTCGGAAAGCTATCCGATAGGCCACCGTGAACCTTGACGCCGCCTGTAGTGTCCGAGTATAGAGCACGTAAGATGTTCACATATTTCGTGGGAACACCTTACCGCACAAGTATTTCGAACAGAATCGATCGGTCGACTGAATCGAACGCACTCTTGAAATCGAGGAACACAGCTATTGTCGATCTGCGGTATGCCTGGCGCTGCTCTAGCACTTGCCGCAAAGTGAATATATAGTCTATACAGCCACGCCCTGGGCGGAAACCGGCATGCTCTTCCCTAATCCGAGATTCCCGTTCCACAGTGAGGCGACAAACGATAATCGAGGCCAATAATTTTGTTACAACTGGCATTAGGCTAATACCCCTGTGGTTAGAACAGTCTGTGCGACTGCCCTTCTTGTATATTGCCACAATAATCGACTCGCTCCAATTAGCCGGGACATTCGAATTAGGAGATCAGTGCTTTGCAGAGGACCTCATCTCCATCCTTAAATAGTGCAACGAGACTGGACCGTCGCTACGAGACTGGACTCTGTCACAACGAGACTGGACCGTCGCAACGAGACTGGACCTTTACGTGGTGTGACAGTTCGCGTACCTCATTGACCCATTGAGCTATTCTGGGTGATGCCTCCGGGCACTTTGAGAGCTACTCCTACCAGGTTGGTCAATGGTGAGAGGTCAGACAAACTCAGTATCCTGGTCCTCCAGGTTGGAGTTTTGAAATGGGATGGCGTCCATTTCTGTAAAACTAAATCATTGCCACCTCCCCGCTGCCTTGCGGACAGGCTTTGGATGAGGACCCTAATCGTCCTCCTGTCTAGGTCTGGGCGCCCTGGCAGTATCTCAGCCCACATACAACCATGACTTTTTCTTCAAACATAAACTTACAGCGCATAGGCGACTATTGACTGCAGTCCAGTCAAGGAGGGCGGCATCGGCTCTAGCACTGAGGGCGATTCCAACACCAGCTTACTCAGATGCGGTGGACTCAGAGTCACTATAAAGGCGAAGATAAAAGAAACTGTGTGGTTAGACTGGTGACGACAGCTGGTAGGCTGTGTTGGAATCCTACAGTCGAGTTTCCCTCAGGCAGCAGACATCAATTGCAAGGGTCTCAAGCGTGCGTGCAAATCCAGCTTGCTGCAGTAATGTGCGCACGTTTAAAGTTGCTACTTTGAACTGCATTCCAGATCCCAGTATCGAAAATGGCAGACTTCGGGACTGGCAGCTCCCTGTCGAGAACTGTGTGGTTGAGCTGACGGGTGACGAGAGAACAACTTCATCGGCGGAGGTAGGGTTCTTCACAGTTGAAGAATCAAGTAACAATGGGGATGAGTGATACGAGGAAAGAGTATGTTTATTGTATTCTCCAAGTCCAACCTTGAATTGTATTACTCACTTTGAATTTTTTGTCCTGTGTTCTTTTTTACTGCAGCACATTAGCTGAGGTGTGTTTCTTACCTTCAGCAAACGGGCATTGATGATGATGATGACGGTGGTGCTGGTGGTGGTGATGATGATGATGGTGATGATGATGGTGAGGATGATTGCTAGTGTGCAGTCGTTCTCTGAATAGAATGGTGGTGAAATGTAATTCTAACAGATTCAGCCTCCGTGACTTCTTCTGGTAGACTGTTCCAAACATTTACCACTCTCCGTTCGTAGTACATGGGGTGGGGTAATCACTTTATACCCCGCATCGCAAGCTTGTACCAGTGTCCGCGTGTGTTGCGTGGCATTTGAGAGTGAAACAGCGGCCTCAACCTGGGCCCGTCACTGAGATGTAATGTATGATAGATCATGACGAGATCGACTCGCACTCGACGATAGAACAAGCCGTAGAGTCATAGACTCTTGCGCCGGTCATCATATGATAATTTCGTAGATTTGAAATGAGCCAGGTAGCGACGTACTAAACCCGTTCGATCTCGCCTCGGGCAATATGCAGGTGAGCCCCGTACTCCAGCATTGGTCTTATGATGAAAGAGAAAAAGCGATTGGCGATCTCTTCAGACCAAGTACAGAAGCTGCTTTTGATAGTCCGCTTCGGTTGGATCCTGTATGAACAACCTGTTTGCGAAAGTTATATGCATTACTGACGGGCCCCGATAGAGCGTAGTGGCTGTCTGGCCAGGAGCCGACTCTGATGAACTATTTACAATTATCGATCGCAGTGGAATGTTATCAGGTAGTCGCAAAGATCGATTTCAAGATCACTATTGGCTCGTAACTTCTCGAACATCCGTTGTGCTCGACTTCAGGATCCCGAACATTTGCAGCATGTTTTAATATTCTCCTCTTTTTTGTTTCCACAAAAATTTTTGATCAGCTTCCTCGAGCTTTTCATTTCGCGATAGATTGTGACGATCTAATCACTCGATATTCTTTGCCCGTTTTTCAACCTTTGTGCAGGTACAACGGCAGCCGTCTCTTGAACACGGTGGAGTCATACGATCCGTTGGATAATGTCTGGTGGCTTCACGACGATTGCCGAATGAACCATGAGCGCTGTGACACTGGGATGTGTGTTGTTCGCTTTCTGTCTTGTGCAGAGCCTCCAATCCCATCTCAAGCCGGATCCACTAGCTCTAGATCCATGTCCGTCGCTTCAACTGTACTTCCCGCAGAAGCGACATCAAGGTCTGCTGCGGTTACCACTGTTTCGTCTGGTCTCGCAATGACTATTCGGCCACCTGTTGATGCGCACGGCCATCGAATTCCAATGCTTCCTCTTATCACCACACAGCTAAACACTACTACTACTATTTCCGCCGCTGCTGCTGTCCCCAACCTTTTTCGCCCCCTTACCGATTCGCGTTTCCCCCATTCTTCTGATACCCCGAGTGAACAAAGTTCGCGAATCTCCAACCATTCTCGAGTGGGATTGCCGTGCTCCACCGCATTAAGCTTTGCATCCACAACCTCGCATCCAACACCAGGACAATCGGACACACGAACCATTTGCTACCCACCACTCAGTCGCCATTTAAATTTGCCCAACCGGCAACCATTCCACAGAGGGCTTTCTGCAGGGAGTCATCTTCCGCCTGGATTTTCACCTCCCATCAGGATACCCACGTCTTCGCGCTCATCGCACTCGTCCTACGCCAGAGCTACGACACAACTGCTCGCGGTTACCTCCGGTGGGGATAACCTGTGGACCGGTCTTGCAATGGATGCGGGATTGCCTAGCCGCCACTCAAGTACACCTGTATCGACGGAAACCTCCGATTTTGTCGGCACGTCTCACCTGTTCTCCATGGACACACACGCAAGCGACGAGCAACAGCCGCTTAGCGAATCGTTTAGCTGTCATTTGGATCACTACACCGCCACCGCCACAGCTATTGGGAGCATGTGTTCCGATGACATGTGGCCCAATCAGCCGTTTTTGCAAGATTCGGAACGCACCATCATGGAGAGCGACGAATGTCGCCAAGAAACACCATCTTTTCCCGATCTACCCAACATGTGCTCGCAAACCATTGAATTCCATCCGTCTGATGATGGCATGGAGCGTTTCGCTGATGGTGCTGGCTTCGGTTGCAGCAACTCCAGCAGTCCAACTTTGAATCGAAATTATCACTCTGCTCCGATCAGTAGTTCCGATCAACCCTGCCGACCAGATCTGTGCCGCTCTGCAGAAGCGCTGGATTTGACCTGTCCGCCCTGCCGATTATGGGTTGACCAAGATGGTAGCTCACCTTCCTACGTTGATGCACGCGCAGTTGTTGGTCGTCAACCGGATATTTGTTCTTCTCGAGATGATCGAGGAGCTTATTCACCCCAAACACCTGACGATATCCACGCGGATTCCATATTTGGGCTTCCAGGACTGGATAATACACTTGTGGAGGGATACAGTCGAGATACCCTGTCTGAAGATTCAGGGGATGATACCGATTCAGTGGCACACTCCCCAATCGGCTCAGGTAGAGCTGTTCGCGATTTCGCCAATCTGAACCTGATCGACAATATGACGGATCCTGAAGCAGTCGAGACTACCTCGACTGATTGCACTCTTGCAGATTCCACCTCGCTCTCCTTTTTACCTGCTGGCGATGCTGGTTTAGCGACTGATGAGAATACGTTCCCCAGAGCTATCACCGGTAGCGGCAGCGCGGATTCTCTCGCGTGTTGTTCTAGTACCACTGGCCCCCCGGTGACTTCCTGCGGTGACTGCACCCGTTGGCCTCGAGTCTTCGGACCTTCTTGTGGCAGATCCAAAGTTAAGCCTACTATTCCGCACCCGACCATGGTGGACCAACGCTGGCCACGCCGCTACTGTGCAGAGGAGCGTAATCGCTACACCCCCGGCTGTCATCCCGGTCCAGTCGTCAACCGCATCAAGCGCTCCGCTTGCGATTCGTTGGGCATCCCCAGCACGTCGTGTGCCGTGAGTTCATCGTTTTGTCATCTTTTTTTCTATTACTATGTTGTGTGTTGATAAACCACTTTGTTTTGATATCCCGTGCACTGTATTCTTTAGATGTTGTGGTAACGCACGCCTCTTAGGTCGTTATCGTCCAAGCAGCATAGGTCAGTGGAACACGAGGTTTAACAGTTAACTTTGACACCATATATGGTTAGCGCGACACACGTTATGTGGCGTACGCGACTCTGAAAAAACAGCATATCGGCATACAGTTGTCACAAGTGATCGAACGAGTCGAAGTCAATCACTCACGTGACAATCCCCTGCTGCAGCCCTCTTTTGCTAGTTTGAGCTGTCAACCTGTCACACAAATCTCACACTGGCTACATTAAATCATAAGGATGTACTTCCATATTATTGGTTAATGGCATCCGTTTCCTGATTTACCTGTCACCCTCAAGTTTAGGAAGTGAATTGTGATACTGACAATTTACGAATAACCCAGTACTTGCTATGTCGCATCTAATAACCCTTGTCGACCGCTGCATTCCCCCGTCGTCCAGCGGTCTCAACAACGGACGCGCAGCTTCTGGATCCACAGTGGCCAGATGGAATGCGGACCGCTGACGATTTCCGAAAGGAAGAGACGACCGTCCGATGCTTTCCTGCATTTGCGGTGGCTGTCTGATTGAGCATAAATATAATGGATCTTAATTACTATTCATAATTTCGACCCTTCATTGCTCCAGGATTTCAACACCTGTTACAACAGATAGTTTGTCAACTCCGTATGCTTGCTTAAATTTTGTTTTATTTATCTGCTTACCGCTTTGATTTGTCGTGCAACACTTAACTAACCCTCGTGTTCCATATCCACTTTACTGTGTCTGTGGTATTGTTACGTGTTAATTTCACGTGTCTATTCACCTATACAACAACAACGACCGTCCATTACGAAATATTCCGCCCACTATCAGCTATCTCATTACCCCATGTCGCCACTAAAGTGGTTTGCGGTCAGTTTCGAATGCGCATGAACGTTCAGTCACTTGCGATTCTTTGAATGCGATTCACCGAGGCCGTTGTGACTTTTTATCTTGTATGTGTGTATCTTTGTGTTTGCGCGTGCGTGTTTGCTGCAACGGTTGCCGTCTACATAATGTCATCATGTTGACCCTCCAGCTTATTTGGTCGCGTTTTTTGAGAATAATTGGCTCGAAATCCTTACATCTAGCAGTTTTCGTCCCAAAACCACTTTGCCCTTGCCTTTGGCATTAATTTCCTTTCTGTTTCGAATTTTTAGGATCATTGCCCTGCTCCTTCCATCCCGGAGAGTGGCACAGATGGCTCGCATCTCACTGCACCGAACAGCGGAATATCTCTGCATTCTAATGAACATGAATTTCCACGAATCGCGAACACCGACCATTCTGTCTGCCAACCAACCGAACCCGCTCCTGACCTGCACGTCCCCACTCAAGTAGTGCTGCACCCCCAACCCGAAGCCGTTGGACTTCCGGACGAGCATAATAATAACATCGCTTCAGACTCACGCGATCTAACCGGTGCTCACAGCTCCACAACTTTGGATTCAGCACAACCAACCGTCTCTGAAGAGCTCCGTTCCAACTCGGATTCTCGTTCAGACGGTGAGGGTGAGGAGGAGGAAGAGGAAGATGCCGAAGATCCGTTTGTGTCCCGGCAAAGTCCGGCAGTCGGACGCTCAGGTGGCGAACCTTTCTGAATCATGCACCTTCATTTAGCTTTTTCCCCACTACCTGGCAGGTGGTTGATTTTAATTTCCTCGCTCCTTTACCATTCGTATGATCCATCCGGTTCCTCCCTTCATCTATGTCTTGCGTTGATCGTGTTCGTGTGGCTTTTCACACTCCGCTGTACATAAGTTAATTTTATTGCTTTTTGTCTTCTTCATGCTCCACTCATCTGATTCCGCATTGGCTTGTGTTCTCCACTTCACCTCTGCTGTTACGCTTTGACAAAAATTTGGCTTCACATGCGTTGCTGCCTTGTTCCAACTTCTCGTGAGCGACTTTTCCGCAATTTAAGAATCAGGTTGCATTGTTTGCTTTCACTTAATAACGAGGAGACAACCTTTGGATCTGTTCATTGACAAATCCATACCACCTATGCGCCGTTCTTTTGGTACTTGGTAGTACGCAGTCGCACGACTTCTACGACAGGCCAGTGGCCGAAAGGACAAGGTGTCTGTTTGCAACGCAGACGTCACCTGTTCCAGTCTGCGTAAGGGACCGGGCGGCGATTGCAGTATCCTTAGCTCACGCGCAACTAATGATGGTTGCGTAGCAATGAAGTGTAAGTACGACGAATTGCTGACCTCTTAGAGGAACCCAACTGTGGTTGGAGGTTATTCGTTGCAACCAGCTTCCATCTACATTGAGACTCCCGAGCTAAACTCATTACCCGAGCAAACCATGTAAGAAACCCCTGGCCTTTTACCACCAGAGGTTAATTCCACTAGGCCATAGGTAACGACGGCAGATCGCCACGATTCACAAAATAAATGCCATATAAATAAATAATTTATCGTCATTGCGAGGCACACCATCAAAGGCATGGTCATGGTAATACAGACAGGTGTGGTTGACAATTACACAAATTATTACATTTTGACTAATCGCATAGGAATTTATGTGTGTATGTGCTGACATGTAGAAGTATGTTTAAGTGAGTATTTGGAGTTAGCCATGTTGTGTGAGTATGTGAATGTGGCTCTGTGTGTGTTTTTGTTCGCTGGGTTCGCCACCAAAGGGGGAATCGAAGGAACGCTTCGAATTCGATGACGTTCATGTTGTGTGAATGATCCTCCGGAAACGGGAAGAGGCCGTGACTTTATTTAGTGGCGAGTTACATCCGCCACGCCACCTCGTTGTTAAACGCAAATCTGGTTTGTATAGGGAGAATGCTTGCCAGGCGAAATCCCACCACATCCTCTAACACTGCCGCCGAAGCATTTTCTGGAACGGAATTAACCCGAACCACCCAGCTGGCACCACGGGAAGGTTGTTCGGCTAGCCATCCGAACCACCAGCGCCACTGAATTTCTACTGACAGGGTTGTTCCCTCGATCGCCAACTTTTCTGCCGGAAACCATGAAGGACGTTGACGGTCGCGCATTCTTGATTTTTTTCGTCTTTACTCCACCGCAATTTATCGCACACAATTGGATTTACACTTATTCGCCTTGTTTTGCAAACATTACCTCGTGATACCATTTTCTCGAGAAAGCTGCCAGTGCATCCCACATTTACCCTGCATCTTAACTACCGTGCAATGTTTCACCGATATCCACTTGCAAGTGCTGCGTAATTCCAATCTTCGGGGACATTTTTGGTCTCAGTCGATAGTGCATTTCAACGATGTTCGAACAGTCTCTCACTCATCCAGCTCCAATATTGTCTGAAGCAGCTACAGGCATCCCGATAAGCCCACCTTGCGACGATACAAAATGTCGGCCACGAAACCCCTCTCTCAAACCCACGTATAATCTGGCACGCTGACGCATTCGGCCGGCACTTCCGACGAACCTTTATAGATAGGACAGCTGCATAAACACGAAGTGGACCGTGTTCTCTTGCATTTAACAGGAGTATAACTGCTTACTATCAAGATCAATGCGATCAGTCAACCTTCCCAGCGTGATAACGGTCTACAATAGCTGCCTTGCCCGCGATCGTATGAAACATGGACACAAAACACGCTAGCCCAGTACTCTGACCTGATGATCGGCGACCGAACACTATCCGACGGCCAGGTGCTGCTAAATCGCAAACCGGGCATTCGGCCACTATGTCCACAACACATGTAGCTGTAAATGAAGCCTATTGTGCTAGTTAAATATATCTTAAAGTAGTAAAAGTAGGAGTGGCATGTTCCCACTGGATTAGCCGTTACCATCCGAGGTGCATTAGAATCGATTGAACCGAACTAAGGAGCTATAATAGCACCCCGTGCTTCCTTTGGTTCTGTGTTAAGCGTACAACGGTTCCTTTTGTAAAATGTGTACTAGGATTAGCACAGAAGTACAACAGTCTAGTCGCAGAAACTGAACACTTCAAACTCGAAAATTGCTCCGTTCGAGGCGACAGTAGCATGGCTTGCACCTCATCCGTCATCCCCAATTGCTACATCGAAATCAGGAGAAAGGACCAAGTGTTAACCTTAACAAAATCGAAACCAGTAGAACATCTGTACATAATTTCCATCTTAAAGGAATGTTGCCATCTGAAATCCATGAATCAATCCATTGCATGACAGTGCATCTTCATATGCGACAGTTAAATGTTGGGTGCAAGAGTTTAAACGCCGCAGAGATGAAGATAAGTTCAGATCAGGAGACCATCAACCGCCACCACCAATGAAAATCTTGGCGTAGTAATCTATATGATCATGCAAGGTCGCCGAATTACGACTCGTTAGGTAACAGAAAGTTTGGTCATCACCAAGAATTGAGCAGATAATATTCTGACTAAGGCGATAGGCTATTCCAAATTTCTGCTCACAGGGTGCCACCTCTTTTGATTCCGTTGCAGAAGCGCATTCGACATATAATGTCAAAGAGAAATTTGGCGTTGTTTGAGGCAGATACCGTAGATTTTCTTACATGCTTCATCGTTACGCACGCGTGTTGAATTCACCACCTACAACCAGAAAGAAATGAAAAATCCAAGCACTGAAAGCGTGCATCATGCAAGCCAAAGCAGGCCAAGGTCACACCGTCAGCTGGCGAGGTGATGGCCTCCGTTTTTTGCATTCCCGAGGTGTGGTGATGATTCATATCGTTGAAAGAGGCTATACCATCACCGCAAAGTACTACTGTGAGCTTCTGAAACGTCTCCGTGAAACAAATTCACGAAAATAAGGCCACGAATGCTGACGAGAGGATTTATTTTCCACAACGACAATGTTCCAGCCAATATTTCTTCCATTGTTTAGAAAACAATCCACGATTACAGTTTCCAATTTCTTCTCCACCCACCCTGTTCACCAGATCTAGCTCTCTCTGACTTTTGCCTATTTCCGAGCCTGAAAAATGGTTTGGCTAACAAACAAAGACAGTGACGTCAATGAAACTGCGGAAGCGTTTTAAGAGTCGAAATCTGAGGAGTTGTTTTCTACTGGGATAAAGGCGCTCCAGCACCGCTGGAACATGTGGGTTGCACTTGAGGGCGATTATGTTGAAAAATGATAATACCGAGGACTCTGTATCTTGTTTGGTTTTTCAGGGACTCAAAACTTTCCATTCCGTATGCACACTGCTTAATAAAATTTCGCGACTGCGACCTGTGACTTCAGCGCTATAACGGAAACATGGTTACGCCACGACATCGAGATCGCACTATCAAGCATGTCCGTTGTTCGGAACGACTGACCCAGAAATGGTGTTGGGTGGTTCTGTACCTCCGCAGTGACTTCCAATGTGAGCCCACAAAAGACCCAGTCAACATTGTTCAGAATTCCCCTTGTAGCTGTTTACGTTTAAGAGGTGATAACGTCTTCTTGTTAGCGGTCGTTTACCACCCTCCTTCATCCACGCCCGAGATGGACCTCTATCTGACACCTGCACTAAAGTGCGTGATAAACAGGAAGTAGAGCCACATTCTTATTACTAGTGATTTGAACATCCGTGCCCTGGAGTCCCAATTCGCTCCTGCAGAACAGTTCAAGTCCTACCTGAAGGAAGTTGTCTCCAGGTTCCCGCTATACGGTCACATGAACACTCCTACCAGATTTAAAGAAGCAGATATGTCGTCTGTGCCTTATCGGATATTCACCAACATGGAACTCGTGATCAAATAAGTGAATATCTACGTCCCCCTTAGGCCGCATCTGTTCTGCGGAATGCCATGTGGAAACTTTGGACGCAATGAGTTTGATTATGTTCCACGACATATTAGCTTGACTAGTTGAGACAACCAACGACTTTTCTGCCATGCGAGGCTCCGAGTAGCACGTGGGAACATTTCGTCAGTCCGTTTAACACTAGTTGCGGAAGCATCAGAAACTATAAGGCCTCCATTCAAGGTAAGTGATCGCGTTTGTGCGAGGAAAGTCACGCAAGTATATCGCGTTGCGAAAGTCTTCAGCGGTTCGAACATCCATAGATGACAGACGCAAAAACGAAGCTCTCATATGTTGTGTGTTTTCAACATGCAGTCTCACCGGATGGTAGACTATTAAATGCGTTTTTACCCCCATCGGAAACGATTTGGAAAACCTTTTCAATCGCTCCGTGCTGTCTTTTGTAATGGAATTTTCCATAGACATTTCATCAAGCACCAACCATGTAATGCGTGCCACCCACGGGTTACAACCCCACTCACCAGCTTATGCCACTGGGCTACGGAGGACAGCTTCGGACTAGCTGATTGGAAACTGGCTGCGGTGAACCCTCAGATAGCTGTATCAAAATCCTCTAATAGTAAGTACATCAAAGATATCCGCGAGGACGGTTTCTAAATGCGATGTCGTACATCGTCTTTCGCGACCATCCGAGTCCTCTTCAGCGTTCTTAATTGGCAAGACATTGGAGGATAAGACGCTCTGTATAGCAGTTAGCTTGCAAATTATGACGGTCCGAAGCTGTCCCCTGTGACCCATTGGCATAAGCTACTGATAGGCGGTGCAAGCATTTGGTGGTAATAGGTTCGACTCCTGATGGATGGACACTACTGATGATGCCAAACTGGCTAAATCTGCGGTCTAGTCTTTCACGTGCATTTGCACGACTACCTCATTTGAAACTGGCTGCACTGTGCCGTCAGTTCTTTATGTCAAAATCCCCTACTCATAATTACGTCAAAGATATCCGCGCTGACAGTTTCTAAATGCTATGTCGTACATCACTACTGTCAGTGGACGTCGTGTACTTCGGGGCCAACGCTCTCCTCTGCAATCTTGTTAATTTGCGTGACAGTGGAGGATAAGACGCTCTGTATAGCAGTTAGCTTGCAAATTATGACGGTCCGAAGCTGTCCCCCGTGGCCCATTGGCCTAAGCTACTGATAGACTTTGCAAGCAGTTGGTGTTCATGGGTTCCAGTCCTGAGGGTTCTGTTGGATGGACACTATAAATGATGCCCAACGGGCTGAAACTGCAGTCCAGTGCATTTCTGGGCCTGCGGAATACTATCTGATTTGGAATTGGCTGCGATTTACCCCATTTTCCATGGTAAAATCACCTACTCATGATTACATCAAGCATATCCACGCTGGCAGTTTCTAAATGCTATGTCGTACATCGCTACTATCAGTGGATCGTCATGTGTTTCATGGCTAGCCCTGTCATCTGCAACATTCTTGGCTTGTATTACAGTGGAGGATGGGACGCACTATTTCGCATTTGGCATGCAAATTATGACGGTCCGAAATTGTGGTCCGTAACCCATTGGCTTAAGCTACTGATATGCGGTGCAAGCCTTAGGTGGTAATGTGTTCTAGTCCTTATGGACGGACACTGCTGATGAGGCCCAACTAGCCGAAACTGCAGGCTAGTGTTTTCCGGGTATGTGCACGACTATGTGATTTGGAACTTACTGCGACAGGCCCTCAACTAACTGTGTCAAATCCCGTTTTCATGATTACATCAGATATCTGCGCTAACAGTTTCTAAATCCTATGTCGACAATCGCTACTGTCAGTGGACGTCGTGCCTTTCGTGGCTAGCCCTCTCCTCTGCAAAGTTCGCTACTTGCGTGACAGTGGAGGATAAGATGCGCTATATAGTAGTTAGCTTGCAAATTATGACTGTCCGAACTTGTGGCCCATTGGCATAAGCTACTGATAGGCGGTGCAAGCCATTGGTGGTCATGGATTGGTTTCCTGACGGATTTGATAGCTGGGCACTACTGATGATGCCCATCAGACTGAAACTTCAGTCTAGCGTCTTTCAGGGCATGTGGTCAATTATCTGATTTGAAACTGGGTGCGATTTACCCACAGTTAACTATATCGAAATCCCCTACTCAAGAATACATCAAAGATATCCGCGCTCACAGTTTCTAATTGCTATGCCTTACATCGCTGCTGCCAGTGGATCGTCGTGTCTTTCGATGCCAGTATCGTGATTTTTAGCCTGCGTAACTTCGGTGACGGTAGTGGATAAAACGCGCTATGTGGTAGTTACCTTGCAAATTATGACGGGTTGAAGCTGTACCCCTGGCCCAGTGGCAAATGCCGCTTACTGGCGGTGCAAGCCGTTGGTTGTTATGGGCTCTAGTCCTTCAGTATTCAATTGATGGACACTACTGATGATGCCGTCGCAAAGAGACTGGACCTTAACGTGGTGCGACGGTTTGCGTACCTCATTGACCCATTGAGCTATACTGGGTGATGCCTCCGAGCATCTTGAGAGCTACTCCTACCAGGTTGGTCAATAGTGAGAGGTCAGACAAACTCAGTCTCCTGGTCCTCCAGGTTGGGGGTTTGAAATGGGATGGCGTCCATTTCTGTAAAACTAAATCACTCCCACCCCGCTGCCTTGCGGACAGGCTTTTGAGCCAAAGGCTTTGGATGAGGACCCTAATCGTTCTCCTGTCTAGGTCTGGGCGCCCTGGCAGTATCTCAGCCCACATACAACAATGACATTTTCTTCAAACCTAAACTTCATCTTGCATCGGCCGTCGCGCAGATTATCAAGGGTCGCCTTATCTGCTGCATACAGCAGGGCAGATAAGCGAAAACATGCTACTGCTAGCGCCTCCCTTCCTTCTTTTCCACCTGCTTCTCTTACTCCCATCCCGGCCCCCATTACTAACCTTCCTTCTATAATTCCCAGCTTAATTGACAGCAACCGAAGTGCTACTGGAGTAGAACCATCTGCAGCCACCATCCCACAGCACCTATCGGAGGCCTATCGGCAAAAGTCCCTTATAAGGCCACGCTGTCCCGTTTCCATGGCGACATTCAACGTCCGCACTCTAAGACAAACAGGTCAGCAGGCTGCACTCGCACGCACCTTGGACACACTGGGTGTTGATGTGTGCTGTGTGTCCGAAACTACGATTAATGACCCTAACGGGGTTATTGAATTGACTGCACCCGGCTTATCCTCTCGTTATTGGTTGCACGCATCCGGAGACGCCGATGCGGCACTCACGGGTCAAGCTGGTGTAGGTATCATTCTCAGCTCCAAGGCTGAGTCGTCGTTGGTTGATTGGATTCCGGTGAACAGCCGTTTATGTGCAGCCCGTTTGACGACATCAGCTAAGGTGAATTCGCGAAGTAGTGCAAAACGCTGTTTGTTTGTGATTTCTGCTTATGCTTCCTCCGACTGCAGTTCTAATGCAGTCAAGGACACTTTCTATCACGCACTGAACACGCTACTATGCAGTGCTACTAGTTCAGATATTATAGTACTTGCAGGGGATATGAACGCACAAGTAGGGCGTCTGAGCTCTTCAGAAGCTCAGCTGGGTGGTAAGTATGGACTTGACTCCGAACGGACTGACAACGGCGAGCGTCTGCTGCAACTATGTGCGGAGCACCAGTTGTTTCTTACTAGCACTGCTTTTAGACACAGTGGGCGCCGAAGTGCCACTTGGCGGCCACCTGTAGCTGGTCAGCGATGGACCCAAATTGACCACATAGCCATAAGTTACAGGTGGCGCGGTTCCATTCTGGATTGCCGCTCGTACTGGAGTACCTGTGTCGACTCTGAACATGCCTTGGTGAGCTGTCGTTTCTCCATGAACTTTACCGGAAGGCGCACAAAGCGTCTCCCCCGATTGGCAACGGAGAAATTGTCCCAGCCCTCTGTCAGGCAAGCCTATCAAGAAGCACTGCATAACGAACTCTCGCTGTCTTGTCCTAATGATACTGAACTTCAGTGGAATAGGATCTCGGCCACTATGCACGACGCAGGAGCATCTGTTTGTGGCACTATCAGTCGTCATCGCACCAGTCACTGGATATCCGAGAGGTCGGTGAACCTGTTGGAAGCTAGAAGGCACCTCCCGGCTGGTTCTGAACACAATGTGACTAGACGGGCTATTAGGCGTGAACTAAAGCGGAGCCTACGTGCTGACAAGGAAGCCTGGTGGACCAGTCGGGCTCAAGAAATGGAGGAAGCAGGAGCAGTAGGCAATTACCGGAAGCTCTTCCAGCTAATACGCACCACTGGTCCGAGGAAACCAGGCGTCAGTGAGACAATCAGGGACAGCGCGGGTGCGCTGATACACAATAAGGAGCGCCGTATGGCTCGTTGGGCTGAGCACTTTGAACATCAGTTCAGCTGGCCCCCTGCTCCCGGACCTCTTCCTACTCAGGTGATGCAGGACGAGTCATGGACAGTTAGTTTAGAGCCTCCGTCGGAGGCCGAAGTCCGAAACGCGATCACAGCCCTCAATCGTTTTCGTGCCGCTGGCCCGGATTCCCTACCACCTGCACTATTTAAGGATGGAGGTGAGGTCCTCTGCAAAGCACTGACCTCCCTATTCGAGCATATCTGGAACGAAGAGAGTGTGCCGGCTAATTGGAGCGAATCGATTATAGTGGCAATGTACAAGAAGGGCAGTCGCATAGACTGTGCGAACCACAGGGGTATTAGCCTAACGCCAGTTGTGACAAAATTATTGGCCTCGATTATCGTTCGTCGCCTCACTGCAGAACGGGAATCTCGGATTAGAGAAGAGCAGGCCGGTTTCCGCCCAGGACGTGGCTGTATAGACCATATATTTACTTTGCGGCAGGTGCTAGAGCAGCGCCACGCATACCGCAGACCAACAATAGCTGTGTTCCTCGATTTCAAGAGTGCGTTCGATTCGGTCGATCGATCGATTCTGTTCGAAATACTTGCGCGGAAAGGTATTCCCACGAAATATGTGAACATCCTTCGTGCTCTATACTCGAACACTAGAGGCCGCGTCACGGTCTATGGTGGCCTATCGGATAGTTTTTCGACTACAAGTGGTGTTCGACAGGGTTGCACGATTTCCCCGTTTTTGTTCAATTTCGTCGTGGATTCTATCATGGAGTGTTCCCTTGCGGAATCTCACGATGTAGGTGTTGAAGTGCTGCCTGGTGAACGATTAGTTGATCTAGATTATGCGGACGATATCGTCTTGCTTTTCGACAGTGTTGAGGCGGCACAATCAACGCTGAATAGCCTCTCCAGAGTGGTCCCATTATTTGGTATGCACTTCGCACCTTCAAAGTGCAAAGTGTTGCTGCAGGACCACCAGCCACTCGATGACCCCTTGACGCTTGCTAACGAGGAACTCGAGGTGGTTGATCAATTCACTTATCTTGGCAGCTGCATCAGCAATGATGGGCGCATAGAAACTGACGTGAGCTCACGCATTGCAAAGGCCAGAGCTGCCTTCTTGAACCTGCGTCATCTTTGGCGACAGAAGGGAGTTTCCCTCCGTCTGGAAGGCCGTGTATACAAGGCCACAGTGAGGGCCGTTCTGCTTTATGGTAGTGAGACTTGGCCCATTCGATCTGAAGATCTGAGGCGCCTTCAAGTCTTTGATCATCGTTGTTTGCGAAGCATTGCTGGTATCGGATGGCACCAGCGTGTCCGCAACGATGATGTGCGTAGGCGAGTACTAGGTAGTGATGATCATGCTAGCTCCCTAGAACAACTGATAGCACTGAATAAGTTACGTTGGCTCGGGCACGTGCTACGCATGCCTGGTCACCGCTTACCTAGGAGGGCCTTGTTCAGTCTACCAGGTGTAGGATGGCGCAAGGCTCGAGGTGGACAGAAGTTGACTTGGCAGCGGGAAATGAAGTCACTGACGACCAAACTGGGTGCCGTTGGTCCGTCTCGCCTTCCGGGTTGGAGTCCACGTGACTCACCTTGTGCTTGGCTCGAGACTTTACAGGACATGGCTCGCAACCGACACCAGTGGCGCGTCTGCTGCCGTCTCCTAATCGGATTGTCTGTTTAAAGTGTGTTTGGTGCTGAGTTATCTGCGGGGTAATGGCTGATTATGACGCCTGGCAGTGAAAGCCGCAAGGAAGCTGTCTCGCCGATGCCGCCTTATCTTTGCACGATAGCCAGCTGTTTGTGACGGTATGTTGTTAACACAGGGTGTAGGCGCCTTGACCCAGAATGTTTGCTTAGGACATTAAGGTTTTCAGGTAAGTCCCCCTTCTCTCCCTCTTCTTATTCTTTATTTCATAGGTCCTCATGGTTGTATGGCAGCGAAGCATCAGTTCAAATGGCTGATGTACTGCTGTTGATGATGATGATGATGCCCAATGGGCTGAAACTGCAGTCTAGTGCTTTTCCGTGCATGTGAACGACTATCTGATTTTGGACTATCTACGATGTGCCCTCAAATTACTATATCTGACTCCCCTGCTCATGATTACATCAAAGATATCCGCGCTGACATTTTCCAAATGCTGTGTCCTGCATCGCTACTGTCAGTGGATCGTCATGTGTTTCGGGGTCAGTCCTGTCCTCTGCAGCGTTCGTAAATTGCGTGACAGTGGAGGATAATGCCTGCTGTATATCAGTTAGCTCTCGAATTCTGACGGTCGGAAGATGTCAACCTTGCGTGGTGGTTCAATCCGTCTTTAATGTTGTTTTCGATTTCTGCTGGATCCTTTGAATGGACACTACTGATGAAGCCTAACATGCTGAAACTGCGGTCTGGTGCTTTTCCGGGCATGTACAAAGATTTGATTTGCAATTGTCTGCAATAAACTTTCAGTTAATTATCTCGAAATTCGCTACTCATGAGTACCTCAAAGATATCAACTCTGACGGGTTCTAATTGCTATGTCGTACATCGCTACTGTCATTGGATGTTGTGTCTTTCGGGGGTCAGCCCTGCCCTCTGCAACGTTCGTAACTTGGTTGACATTAGAGGATAAGACACTCCGTATCACAGTTAGCTTGCAAATTATGACATTCCGAAGCTGTCCTCCGTTTCATAAGCTACGAATGGGTGTTGCAAGCTGTTGGTGGTCATATGTTCCAATCCTGATGGATGGTCAATTCTGATGACACCGAACAGGCTGAAACTGCAGTCTAGTGTGTTCCGGGCATGTGGGTGACTATGTTATTTGGAACTGGCTGCGATGTACTCTCAATTAGCTATATCGTATTCTTCTACTCATTATTACTTCAAGGATATCCGAACTGGCATACTCTTATTCCTATGTCGTACATCTTTAATATCAGTGGATCTTCGTACTTGGGGACCAGCCTTCTCCTCTGCCACGTTCGTAATTTGCATGACACTAGAGGGTAAGAGGCGCTATCTCACAGTTAGCTTGCGAATTATGATGGCCCGAAGCTGTCCCCCGTTTGCCCATTGGCATGAGCTGTTGCTTGCCGTTGCAAGCCGTTGGTGGTCAGGGGTTCGCATTCTGATGGATCCGATGGATGTACACTACTGATGAGACCGTGCAGGCTGAAACTGCAGTCTAGTGCTTTTTCAGGCATGTGGACGCGTATCTATTTTGGAACTGGCCGCGATGAACCCTCAGTTAACTTTCTGAATTCCCCTACTCATGAGTCCATCAAAGACATTCGCGCTGGCAGTTTCTAAATGATACGTCGTACATCACTACTCTCAGTGGACATCATGTATTTCGGGGGCCTACCCCGTCCTCTACAGCCTTCGCAACTTGCGAGACAGTAGAGGATAAGACGCGCTATATCGCAGTTAGCTTGCAAATTATGACGATCCGAAGCTGACCCCCGTGGCCCATTGGCTTATGCTACTGATTGGCGGTGCAATCCGTTGGTGTCCATGGGTTCGAGTATTGAGCGATCCGTTGGATGGGCACTACTTATGATGCCCAACTGGCTGTAACTTCGGCCTGGGGCATTTCCGGGCATGTGGAATACTGTCAGTTTTGGAACTGGCTGAGTTGAACCCTCCAGTAATCTCCTTTTTGAAATCACTCAGCTCTAAATCCGCTTTGGCTGATATCAGTCTGAATCACTAGCGGGGTTGCTGTGTCATATCCGCCTGTTTTTGACTTCCATGTTGGCCCTCATCCGCTGGATTATCTCAGATTTTTTTTCTTCAACCTTACTTGACTACTTCTTGAGTCAGTCGGCGAATAGGTCGCATCATATCAGCA
The DNA here is from genome assembly GCA_944474145.2 of Dicrocoelium dendriticum. Taxonomy (NCBI): domain Eukaryota; kingdom Metazoa; phylum Platyhelminthes; class Trematoda; order Plagiorchiida; family Dicrocoeliidae; genus Dicrocoelium; species Dicrocoelium dendriticum. Next base: position 137,274,761 of record OX104065.1, on the reverse strand, counting down.
TGCTTCCGCAAAAATTGGCTTATATATCTAACCATAGTATTCAGGCACTACGCAGATTTTTGCTTCCTTCGGCTCGGACGAGTTAAGATGCCGAACCTAAACATCAGCAGTCGTGGATTATGTAATGGCGCTGTCTTTGTGTGCATTATTGTCAAACACGAAAACACGCAACATTCATTGACTACCACGGTAGGCCTAGTGCCACTGTTAGCTTTTTTTGGATACGCAGCGGTGGTCGTTCGCGATTGATTACAATAGCTCCTCATAGCCTAAGGATTTGTGGCGGCTGATCGCGCATTAGGGCTGTGAACAACTCACTAGAATTGACTCAGTGATCAATAGTTGGTAAGTGTCATGTGACTGCTGTATTAACTTGGTCTCCCGATTCCATCTTCTCAGATCCAATCCGGCTGCGTAACGCCTGAGATGTGTTCATTGATTCTGTCACCTGGACTCCGGTCAGTTCGGCCGACGTACCTGTTTCCCCTGCTGCACGTAAATTTGTATAGACAGTGGAGCATGCGCTGCTTTTCATCGTTGTCTTAAACATTTTAGCATAAGTCTAGTCAGTATGGGCAGCCGCAATTTCGCCGTGTTGTAGGCTCTTTTGATTGAAGCACTTATCCGTTTCTCGGTGACTGTCTTGACATTGTCACCTTTGTAAGATAGCTCAATTAAAATGTGCTTCTTTGAGACAATCAGTGCGCGATTTTGCTTGTTTGTTTCACAGTTGCGTTTAATACACTTTAACGGATAACCGTTGGATTGCAGCGTGTTGAATAGCAAGTTCCTTTCTGCTTCTGTTGCATGTGGGATGCAGATCATATTGGAATGATAAAATAGTGTCCGGACAAGAGAGCCTTTGTGTTGGATCGGAGAGAAACTCGTAAAATGCAAATGCTGGCTAGTCCAACTCGGCTTTCTGTAAACAACTTTTCTGATGGAACTGTCTGTTCATCGTGTGATCTGCACGTCTAGATACGGAAGGAAATTGTCTTGCTCATCTTCACGGTAAGGGTTGGATGCATTTTGTTGAGCGTCTCGGTCTCATGCGCGATATTCACCTAGGAATCCATGATTAGTAAGTATTAGTAAGTATTAGTGCGATGGAAGTCGAAAACATCCTAGGGAATTATGTGCATGTGTGGAATCGAGAATAATATGGTGTGGGGAGGGTCTCGCAACCAAATTTCTGGACACAGCATAAGGACAGCAACCATACTGCTGTTCCTTATGCTGTGTCCAGAAATTTGGTTGCGAGACCCTCCCCACACCATATTATTCTCGATTCCACACATGCACATAATTCCCTAGGATGTTTTCGACCTCCATCGCACTAATACTTACTAATACTTGCTATTCCTTCTATTACGTTGATCCGGACCACGACTCGTTCAACGGTACGATGAGATACTTGCTAACGAAGAAAGTTGGAGCTGCATAAGAATACATTACAACTTGAATCCAATCCCACTCAATACGAATCTCCTCGCATCCGATAATCAATTTCAGCTTCAGAGAAAACTTGTACATAATGATCGGTCCAGGGTCTCTGGAACGTGTCTCATCTTTCTGAGAAATATACCTATTATTATTATTATTATTATTATATGACATTAACCTAACGCTTCTATAGAGTGGCCGAACGTATGAAGTAATCCACCTTCTCTTTAGTCATACACGTGAATACATCAGCGAAAAATGGGCCTAATGGACTACCCATCGCCACACCTCCAACTTGCCGATGTGCTTTCCCTAAAAGTTAAAACACGGTTTTTTCTGTACACAAACGAATCATATTCTTCAACAATTACGCAGGGAGCCGAAGTCAAACGTTAAGTGTTGTTATATACTAACGTGCATAATCAAAAATCATTCAGGAGGATCATGGTGAAAGGAGACCGCACATCAAGTGGGTACACTCACTTTCGGGCCAAATTTAAACATTTCCAACGAGGAATTAATTGAAGGGTATTTGGCAGAGCTAGTCACGAGATACTTGCTGACTGCTGGTCATTGAGTCAATCCTGCTGAATTGTTCACAGCCCTAATGCGCGATCAGCCGCCGCAAATCCTTAGGCTATGAGGAGCTATCGTTATCGATCGCGAACGATCACCGCTGCGTATCCAAAAAAACTAACGGTGGCACTCAGCCTACCGTGGTAGCCGATGGGTTTTGCTATCTGCTATCACTGTTTATGTTCCAATGTTGCATGTTTTTGTGATTAACTAGAATGCACTCAAGAACAGTGTCATCTCATAATCTGCATCTGCTGAATTTTATGTTTGGGATTATAAAGGTAAATCGTTGTTTCATATTAAAGATTGCCTCCTTCTTTTCGGGGTCCATCATGAGCCCATTTGATGTGAGCGGTTGACCGTGAAATGTGACCTCTTTCGCTCGAAGCACTCTGTGCAACGCAACGCTGTAAGAACGCGTCCAAGATTTTCTCGTATAACTCTACAGATTTTTCGATTATCAGCACGTCATCAGCAACACGAAGCGCCTTGTCGAGGATTCCCAAGACTTGAATTAGACACTTGTGGAAATTTTGCAGTTTTAAGAAGGCCCATTAGATAACACTGTGCAACAACATTGTTATGTCGGAAATGAGATAGGATGTTTCTAGTAGTCCCAAGTGAGTTGATTACAAATATGCAAACCAAATATTTCCATCACCTCTGTGTATCATTCTTTCCAATTTTTTCATTTTTTTGCTAAGCAAGGCGTTCCATGCATCGAATGCTCGCCTGTGGTTGATCCATTCGCTCCCTGTAATCGTGGACAAACAATCCTCTTAATCCTGGTATCCACCTAATACTGAAAGTCAATTGAGAGCTGTATTTCCTTAGCTGATATCTTGATTATGACTCAAAGACGCTACAGGGGCAATCACTGAAATCATTTTTGTTACGTCTGTGGACAGCTTATTACAAAATTACAGTGTAGACCCATTTTTTCACTACTGACGTCCACTACTGACTACCACGCTGAAGATCCTGGCACCTGCATGTAATTTTTGCAATTGTATGGCCGACAGTCTCATCCGAGATAGAATCCTCCTGGGGATCAATGATGAGAACATCACCAAGCGGCTGTTGCAGCAGCGGCAGTTGTCGCTCAGACAATGTCTTGATATATGTCACAGTGAATCATCAGATGTACACCACATCCAGCAAATGCGGTTGCCGACTGAAGCAGAGCTATGTGCCTTATCTAGTTTACCTGACAAAACTGCGAAGCCTGTTAGCAAGGCACACGAAATTTGCAGATTCTGCGCCCCGCGACACCCCAAGAATCGCGATCTATGCCCGGCGTGGTGCCGAATTGGCTCCAGATGCGGCAGACGGAATTATTTCGTTCGATGTTTTCGGTCTTCGAAGGTTAATGCACTCAAAGGTGACACAGCGCCCTCCGACTCTGAACATTTATTCAGTAGCGTGTGGCGGACAGAACCAAACTAGTGCGTCTATACAACTTTATTGGTTGGTGACGAGATAGTGCGTTCCCAGTTGGACTCGGGAGCTGCCATTAACATAATTGCAACAAAGCGGTGCATGGGAGAGTTCGTGTGTGACCTAATCAGGGTGTCTGCGCATGTCGAACGGTTCCAAGCTCCAATCGAAAGGTTTGACCACAATCAAAGTGATTAATCCCAAAGACGGCTCTTCACATCAGTTGGATTTCGTTATCGTGGAAGCAGAGCTCACGCCGATTCTCGGCATTGATTCCATCCAATGTCTTGGCTTTATTAATTTTAACCATGACCGTTTTGTGCATGTATGTGAAGCAGAGAGCGATGTTAGTAAACAAAATCCATCCGTATTCGACGCAGGTTTCGGGAAGTCTAAAAATTCCGTTCATTCGTCACTAAATCCATCAATATAACCGATGGAGATGCCAGCTAGAAGGGTTCCGTTTGCTTTACGTGATAAGTTCGCCACCGAATTAAGTAACTTGACGTAATTGGGAGCAATCGCTAAGGTCGACGAGTCGACAGACTGGGTTAGACAAGTCGCGATTGTTACGAAAAAACACGGTGCTTTGCGTCTATGCATAGATTCCAAGCCCTTGAATGAAGCTTTGCGTACAGAACACTTTGCACTGCCGAGGTTAGAAGGTGTCCTTCTGCGTTTGGCTAAGGCGAAGTACTTCAATAAGGTTGATTTCTCATGGGCATTCTGGTGCGTGGTCCAGGATGCGGAATCCAGTTTCATGACGACGTTTCTCACACCCTTCGGATGTTTTCGCTGGCCACCTTTACCGTTTGATTTAAAGGTTCTGAGCAACATTATTCAGAAGCGGTTACTGCAAGCTGTTGACGAACCGGACGGTGTAGTGTGTGTAACAGACGATGTACTTAGTTACGATCCAACCGAACGGGAACATGACGCCAATCTGTACCACTTTGCTGCGATGCATGAAGAAGAACATAAAGCTCAAACGCGAGAACGTTGAGCTCCGGAAGTGATTTTTCCCCGGCACGTTCTGATATCCAAAGTAATAAGGATCGATCCCGGAAAAATCAAGGCAGTGCAGGAGATGCCACACCTAATGATGTCAAGGCTCTTAGTCGGTTAAATGGTATGGTGAATTATTTGAGCCGGTTATTTCTAAGACCTGCTGAAATCATGACCCCCATCCAGAGACTGGCTCACAGATGTGCCAAGTAGAGTTGGGGAGAAGAGCAGGAGGCAACTTTTACAACCAGCAAGCGCCTTATTAGCTGTGCACCAGTACAATGGAACAACAATGGTACAATGGTTTATTACCGGTAAAAAAGCATCGCTTAACAAGTCTTGTGGGATGGAAATAATTGCGAAAATCAATTGCACAATAAAGTGAAAAGCGTTGTGGTGGACTCAACATAGACTAATGGGGAATAGCGAAGATGTTCGCGTATTAAACGTAAAAATCCATCAATCCATTGGTTAGGCATTTGACAAGACACCGTTTGATTGTGTTTTGTAGCCCCTGGCTAACAAGTCATAAAATGAAATGTAAGTGAGACAATGCATCGTCAACACGTTTTTTTAAATATCGCCAGATTGGGAACAGAGACGACGTAATTAGGGAGAACGTTCCAAGGCTGGCACACGCGAACGGAAAAGAAATTTCTACGGCATTCAAGCCGGCTATACTGAATTGTCAGTTTCAGAGGGTGACCTCTTAGTTTAGTGTTGTGGTTCAATTCCAGCAGCGGACGGCACATGTGGTTTGGGTTCTTCAGAATCTGGTAAACCATTATGAGATTCCCCCACAAAAGCCGATATCGACTGCTGTAAATTCTGAGATTTCAATCGAAGCTGATAGGGCAGATGAAAGAGGGCCCTGACGTTCTTGGTTGCCCGTCGTTGAGGAGTCTCGAGAGCAACGAGATCCTGTTTCTGCCACGGCTGCCACGCCTGAATAGCATATTCCACGTGAGGTCGCACGTAGGCGTTAAGCATTTGGGGAAAGATTGAGGGTTCTAACCGACCGAAGGCTCTGCGAAGAAGGCTGAAGTGTTGATTTCCGGTTCTCGTCGCCTTCTCTGCTTGTTTTGAACACCCTAGATCTTCCTGTACCAATACACCCAGGTCACGCTCCTGAGAAACCTTCGCCAAGGTGTGGTCTCCAATCTTGTAAGCGCCCACCGGCTGGTGACGCAGATGCATCACTTTGCATTTAGCCATGTTCAATTGAAGCTTGTTCCTCTTTGACCATTCGTAAATGCAATCTAGGTCATGTCGGAGCAGATCCTGATCTGTCTTGTTACTAATCGCCCGCCGTATCTTGACGTCATCGGCGAAAAGCAGGAACTTTGAGGAGATGACTCTTGCCAGGTCGTTGATAAACACCAGGAATAAACGCGGTCCCAGCACTGAGCCTTGTGGGACACCACATTCCACCTCAATTGGGTTAGAAAGTGATCCCCTAACACGTACTTGAAACTTCCGTTGTTAAAGGAATTTGCCAATCCAACCAAATACAGGATCTCCTATTCCGTAACTTTGTAGTTTTTGAAGTAGGATGCGGTGATCAAGGCGGTCGAAAGCTTTGGATAAGTCCAGATAGATGACGTCGACTCCGACCCCATCATCGGCCACTTCCGTCCAACTACCGCGTGCAATCAGTAGGTTGGTGGTGCATGACCGGTGTTGACGGAAGCCATGCTGTTCCGGTACCAAAATGTTGCATTTTTCCAGGTAGTCCATTAAAGCCTCAGCGACGACTGCTTCCATCACCTTCGCGATCACAGGGAGGAGAGTCACTGGACTATAGTTTGCAGGATCGGAACGGCTACCGCCTTTAAAAATAGGGGTGATAATGCCACACTTCCACATAGTGTGGACTTGTTGCTCATCAAAGCACCTTTGAAAGAACTGTGATAGTGGTTCAGCTAGCTTGGTGGCCGTAGCATTCAGTGCCTTCGGGCGGCTGTTGTCTGCTCCCGGAGAGCTAGGTTAGCGCAGTGAGAGTAACTTCCTTAGCACAATTGATGGGTTGAAAATAACATTTATAAACAGAGGTGTCGGTAATGTGCTTGATATTATGGGACAGGTGGATGTTGCGAGTTCAAAAATTGGGGCGTATTGCGGCCGCAGGACATTAGCTGCTTCTTCGGCGCTTTGTACTCTACCGCCTGTCATGAGTAGTGGGGGTATTCCATGCTTCACTTTACGAAGCTTATTGACATGCTTATACAGCAGTTTGTTGTTTGCCATGAACGTTTTGGCTAGGCACTGTTGATAACTTACTTTGTACTCACGGACAAGTGCAGTGCAATAGTTGCGATGGGTCAGGAAATTTCCCCAAGTCTCTGAGTCGGAGTTAATCTTGTAGGCACGCCATGCTGCATCCCTTATCGCCAGGCATTTGCGAGTCCTACTCCTTATAATTGAAGGCATTTTAGCGGGACGAATGGGTTTTGGTCTCTGATGCTTTGTTGACGACGTCGCTGAGTCTATTAACGAATCTCTGCCCAAACGTTGTCAAGGGGACTTTTGTTCGAGAATTCCCAAGCAGCTGCATCGGCGAGTTCTTTCAATACGTGGTAGCGTGTGATTGTATGAGTTAGTTCCGAGCGTTCAGATGGATACTCTGCATAACACACATATTCAAAAGTTATTACTACATGGTCACTGAGACCTAATGGACTATCCATCAATAACCTGTCAATCATGAGCTCTTCATTTGTGAGCACAAGGTCCAATATGGACGGTTTGTTTGTTGTCCTGAATCTATTGGGCGTGGTGACATGATTGTACAAAGGAATATTAGCGATCAGTTCCTGCAAGTCTGCTCTGAACTGCTCACTGGGCGATGCCGAAACCTCCAGATTGTGTAGATTGAAGTCCCCGGAGATGAGAATGAGGCTGTACCTAGTGCGTGTTACTCTGTTTAGGCCAAGGATCAAGCAGGAATCCGTTTCCAGAGTGGACGTTGGGGGGCGGTAAACGATAGCCATGAGACATGTGTCTCAGTCGGAGACGGCACCGGAGTGAGTCGGTAATGTGTGTTTCCAGGTCCTCAACTATTGTACATTGTAGATCGCTGCGGTAGTAGAGTAGGATCCCACCTCCTCTGCTGGGGTAGTCGTTCCGGATGAGTGACATTCCGGCTATCTCAACCTCCGTATCAGTCACCTCTTGGTGTAAACAAAATTTGGTAATAGAAATTAGGTCCCAAGCATTCGTAACCTGACGTAGTCGAAGTTCATTAATTTTACTGAGAAGCCCTTGGGCGTTGGTGTACATACCTGAAAGTTTCTCAGATTTAATCAATGTTTCAGAAGTTGTACAACTCATAGGTGAAGTTTCGCCGACCAGTGAGTGGCCAGCGACTGGATGGATGGATGAAGCAAATGAGTTTACGCCGACCATTAAAGGGTCGGCGACTAATCGTTTTTTGGATGGGTTGCATACTCTAGAGAAGTATTTGATATTTAAGCAGGTATCCGATGCTCCGAATCCCGGTGTTTGCTCGTGCTCTGCTGTGCCCCTCCGGATAGTATGGCTACTCTTGAAACCGTCCCCGAGTCGGGTCCTGCAGCTGGCGTTTTCACTAAGAGTTGTGCCTCTACTGAATTGTCATTAAAAGGTGTTGGTGTTCATGCTGCTTTCAGACGAATTTCCGTTGGCAATCTGCAAGGGGATTTAATCCAGTTCGCTAGTAGGCACTGTGCCATTAGTTCTGACTGTAACACAAGTTTTAACAGCCTGTGACCGCATTTTTTTATAGTTTGGTGATATGGGTTCCTGGTCAACGAGGTGACCACGACATTTTCGAGAGAAAGAACCTCCCGGATGTAGTGCCATTGCTCGCGGCCATGCATCTGGGCATCGTCGGAAGAGGAGTCAGTAAGCTCAGGAACACCATGAGCAATCACTGTTTTCTTATCTTGACTTATTCTGTATCTATCTTTGTTAGCGGGATCCCCTGAACGTTCTTTCCACGGGAGTTCGGGTAGTATGCGCACTCCACTTGAGTCGTTGCGGAGACGATTCGCAGACAGCAGAACGGCCTCGGTCTCGTCCGCCGAGTTTAGTGTTACCCGAAGTAATCGTGATTCGCCGTAGTGCAACGCGTTTGGGTGGCTCGAGATTCTTTTTACTGTCGTGGGATTAGCATGGACTCCGATCGACGTACAGATGGAACCCCACTGATTTCGATCGTCCGTCAACTTACCCTTAATTGTATTGGATTTGGATTCGGGGAAATTAGTGCATACAATGTTTAGGACACCATGGTTGCGCCTGGTGGCTACTGGTTTTGGATTTCGAGGCTTAGTTTCCAGTGTTTTTGTTGAATTTGTGAACGGCCGTGGTGTGTGCCATCCGTGCTGCGTCAGTTTTGTTTTCTCTAGTTCGGGCACAAAGGTTACCGGTGTTCTTTCCGGTGTTTGCTTGGCGGCAACCGATGCGTACGTTGCCGGGTTGTTCACCATTGCTGGTTGCCTGTAGCTTACAGTCTCGAGTGTAGTGAACAGACTACTAGGTGCAGCACACAGTACAGAAGTTAAGGCAGGCGCGCTGTAGGCACTGTTTTTACTTATAGGAGGGAGAGAGAATGGAGTTGATACTGCTGGAGGCTGAGTCGTTGGGGTGCGGTTGGGACGCCTGGCTCGCTTCTTCGGCCTGACTAAGGAGTTCGGGGTGTTATTTTCACTCACAGTGCAAGTCCGTTTCCTCCAATGGGTGTAACTCGGGCGCTCACCAGTTGCTCGACCGCTTCGATTAGTCTTTCACACCTCTTCAGTAGCACAGATAGACAGCTAACAAATGGAATAGACTTGCATACTTGGCAGAACCAAGGCGACTCTGCGGTGTTTGCTTGCGTCGACTTCTTCCCAAGGCAGGTAGTGTGATAGGTTTTCAAGCACATGGTACACACCAGACCATTTTTCACCACTTTAGCACATCATTGGCATTTGCTTTTCATACGAGACATGTTCTCAGTAGGGGTAGGAAGTGGATGGAGATACTGACGCACCGCTGCGTGGCGATCGGCGCTGCTTTGAGGTCAGCAGGTCCAGGTGTGTCGAGGTCAGATGAGTCACGCGTTCTTTAGGGTGGATAGGTGATGTGCGTGCTATCGATCCAGACGGTAGAGGGTCGACAGCGATGCGAGACAAAGCGACTGAGGCAAAGCAAGGTGACTTGGAAAATACTGTATAATGACGACAGTGGCAGTTCTAAGGGCGGATCAAATTGACGACTATCGCTTTGTAGAGCGACTTGAAAGAATGGTAGTAAGCTGATCAGGTGACTCTCAAAAAGATCTTTAAAATAAGACCACAAGCGTTCTTATGCGATAAGAGGAAAAATAAAACCTCCAATAAGCTTCAAATACGGTTGACTTCGAAGTTCCAAGAGCACAGTTTGTTGGTGATCCGTGAATGATAGATCCAATAGATGAACAGTTGTAGGAGGAGCTCGCGAAGCCAAATCGAATGATGGCACGTAGGTCTCTGTGAGAATAAATCCAAAGATTTGCATGCGAATAACGCAGGAGGACAAATTTTTGCGACCGCACGGCGTGGCGTGTTGTTTCTTGCTACGATCCAGCTCTACCTTTGGAGGTGCAGTGTGACAACAGTCAAAGCGGAATAGGTACCGTTCGCCTGGGGAATGGTAAGTCCTTGGATTTCCGCAGTCGGGCGCTCACAGTGGCGGAACAGGGCTATGCGCAGATCGAAAAGGTGATGCTCGCTGTCGTCTACGCAATAGAGCGATTCAACTACTACACATTTGGAAGGAGGACTCCAATGTATACTGACCACAAACCGCTTGTGTCAATCGATAGTAAAACGTAACGCAGTGTCCCTCGATGTCTTCAACGAATGCTTATCGTGAGTGCAGCAGCGCGTTGGTTATGGAAATGACAGTTATTTCTATCGAAGTTCCTACATGCTTGTCAGGCTATCATTTTTGCTGAGCTTGCTTTGCTGAATAAAGCCTTTGTTCCTGAAGGACCAAGTTCTGCGATAGTGTGTACGGGATTTTTGGACAGAACGAATGCAGCGAACTACAAATACACCACAAAAGGCTCATTGCGGGCTATCGGGCTATTGGTGCTCGAACGTCATTCAAGATGCATTTTGTTCATAATCACTGACTTTTTCCCCGAGAACTTGGGATCTGTTAGTCACGAGCATGGTGGGCACTTTCACAAAGACATTTCAGTCATGGATCAGGGCTACAGTGGCAACTAAATACCTTTTATGATGGGTAACTTTTGCTAATTTCTACATCGTGAGGGCACTGGATCATACAAGCGATTATCTCTGCTAAGTCATCATTTTGCAGTGCCAAGCTGCAGTCAATAGTTCGCGACGAGTGTTGCAGTGATGTTTTACAAGTATTTGCCTCTGAGACTGTTCTGATACGATGCACACGGTTACTCGAGAAAATTCCGCACTTACCCTCCCGAACAAGTCAGTTTGCTTCGTTTCTGTGCGCATTTGACTTTGGTCTGACCTAACACCTCCCCTTGTTGAAATAGTTACACCGGTAGTTGTATAGGTTTCCCTTCGGGGATCGACTTACAAGGGTTGCACGCAACTTCTTGCCCGTTGTGGCCTTAGTCAGTGTTCATTTCCAGTCCGTTCCACGAGTTGCGTATCTTGTCCGGTCAAGGTGCTTGGGTGCAAAGTGCATAACAATTCATTGAAATCAAATCCTATGAGGTCGCGTGTCTCTGGGATCCTTGCAAACCGCGGTCGCAGTTGGTTGGCGTGACGAACCCATACTTGCCTACCAACGCAAACATCGTACATTACTTTGCCACATCGTCCCACGACTTGACCCGGTATCCAGCTTATTCGATGTCCTCGATGGGAGGCAGCAAACACTGCGTTCCCAACTCTGAAATTTCTGCGCCGTGCTCGGTACCGTCTCTTGTACTGGGCTTCCATATCCGTATTCGTACGAAGTAATGCATATGGAACCGGGCGCCTGGGTCGAAACACTGGTGTAGCACAAGGTAACAGAGTAAGCTTCGCCTGCATCTTGTTCGCCTGAAAGTGCTCAAAAATGATTTTAGTTGGAATAGGTGGTATGGCTGTATGATGCACCATGACGTTTGTTTCAGAACACACATTATTCAGTGGTACATTGAGCAAATTCAATCTATCAATCCAACCAATGCCAAGAAGATTAATGTTGACACAAGAAGCTAAATAGATGGTTCCACGGAGGCTCAGATCTTTGAATTTGACGTCACATGTAAACTCACCATCTAACCTCAGTGGTTCGCCGGATGCGTTTTGGGCAGTCAGATTGGTGCGTCTCAGTGGAGATTTGCCAAGTCTCCTCCATGATGATCGAGAAATGATGGTAATGTCCGATGCCGTATCCATTTGCAATGATATGAGAACATCGTTAAGTTTGACGGTGATATACTTGCGTTTGCCCGCAAATTCTGTGCGACAGGTCGCGAGAACTACTTTTGTCTTTGCTCCCTGAAACGACGTCTTTCGGGATTTAGAGTTTGTGTACAAGTGTGGGGTAGACACAGGCCTGGAAACGTACGTTTTGCGACAGTGGGATTCTTTGTGACCCAGACGTTTGCATTTCTGACAGAGATGTTTCTTGTAAGTACAGAATCGCACAAAATGCCATCCACCACAGTTCCAGCATGCGGTCGGGGGTTTCTGGTTGGGTACTCTATGACTCAGCTTTTTACCTCGAACCTTCGTGCGGTAAACCTGTGGTTCACTCCTGGGGTCAGCATTTTCAGTCATTTTGGTATCATGCTTTAAGTTAATCAGTCTCTGGCATTCAGCAACAATGTCCTGTAATGTCAAATGGGGTTCCTGCTCTAACTTGTGTAGGATGTGTGTACGCACATCAGCATCGGCATGAGACTGAAGACTGCAAACAAATATGAGAATTTTGAACTGATCAGGTGTCATCGTACCGAGTTTAAAACCTTCACACTCTCGGTTCACAACTCCAGCATGTGTTATAAAATCATGGTTATGACGTTTGAGCAACTTTAAACAATTATAACGGATACTAAACAAAGATGCCTGCTCACCGAAAATGAACGTCAGCATTTGCACAGTCTCATCAAAGAGGAAATCTCTTGGATTCTTTGGCAACACATAATTGCTATAGCGTTCATGCTCAACTGCACCAAGTTTACGCAGCAACAACCGAACTTTCCATGCATCGTCTTCCGCCGCCAACTCAACGCGGAAAATATCTTCATATTTCTTGAACTAGGAATCAAAAGTTACTCCGTTTGATTCATCAAAAACAAACTCTGGGATTCCTGTCGTGACCGCGTCTACTGAAGATCGTGTGCCAACAGGTTTGAGCTCAAGTTGAACGTTCAACTTCTGCGCAAATAACTCAACCAATTGTCCCTGGGATTTCTCGAACTGGAGCTGCTGCTGATGGAGAAGCTGCTGCATATGCTCAAATGAAATGGACATTAATATGCAACACTTCTGTTGGCATCTAGTTTGGAACGACGTCCGAATTGTTCTTCCGTACGCGTTTTCCAAGCACGGAATGCCTACTGGAATCTGTCATCTGTTCCCACACTGGTAAAGTCCAAAGCCCGATTTGATCGTGCACTCCTTTCGCTGCTCCATCTCGCCTGACTCATTGTCTATGGCTATACACGGGTGTCTGTTACAGATCTCACTGACGGCCAACTCCCAGACTACCTTTCATATTGTTCACTTCCTGTATGTGTTCACCAAAAGAGGGCACAATATTTAAAAATCGTTCCATTAGTCGTCATTCCTTATGGAATTACAGTGGGTTTATAGCTCATAGTACGTATACCGCTTTGAGTTCACCGGTTTGAAGATACTTTTGCTGAAAATATCTCTATAATTTATGGCTAAAATTTGAGTTACAATGTTTAATTAACGGTGTTAAATACTGTGTGTTCACGGTTAAATAAATTATATTTACTCCATAACTTCGTGTATCTTAAAAAAAATCCTGATCTTCAGAGAGGTTTGAAAACAATCGATTGGTTTAGTAGTTTGGTAACGCATCGCTCTTGACACAAGAGCTTCGTTACTAATGAACTAGAGCAAGCCGGAGTCTGGTAAGTACTTAAGAACCGTGAAGAACGATTTAGAGGCAGGCAAGTGCTACAGTCTATACCCGAAATCGACTCTACCTCCAACGGTTTATGGCTTGCCTAAATTTCACTAACCCGAAGTTCCCGTAGGGCCCATTGTCTACGGTATAGGCTCCCCGACCCAAGGATTCGCTAGATATTTGGCAAGGCTGTTGCAACCTCTAACAGGACGAACGAGTACATTCGTGAAAACTCCTCTGAGTTCGCTCAAAAGATAGCAAGTCTCGATTGCGAGCCAGATGGGTTGATGGTAAGCTTAGATGCGACATCACTTTTCACCAGTGTACCTATACAAGAGACAGCTAGTCAAACGCCAATTGCTTAAAGTGCTAAACCGACAGTCAAGACCCACAACCGAGTGGATAGGGACGGTAGAAATTCGGTACAAGGTAGGCAATTCGGAGGCAATTCGAAGGGTACTAAACAGGGAAAAAATAATGATGATCTTTCAGCGAGGTCAAAAACTGCGTTCAGCGCTGGTACATCTGAAGGACTCTTTCCCTTTCTCCTTCCTTTCTTGCCTATGATGTGAACAATAACCACTCCCCTGTTGCTTTGTGTGCGTACATTCCCATTTCAAACTCCCTTTATACGATAGTGCAGTTACATCTGTAAGCGCCCGA
>OX104065.1:137169086-137260455 GCA_944474145.2 Dicrocoelium dendriticum | reverse complement strand
GGACAGCTTCTCTCGTCAGGAGAATTATACGTATGGTTGTTTATTGCTGCTTCAGATTGGAAAATGCACGCATTAGCTCGAACTTAGGAAACAACTCGTGATTTCAGTTTGCTGAAAAGATGCCAGGAAAGCTATGAATCTTAAGGAAGAAGAGGAAGACATTTTACAAAGTTACTACAGTTGATGAGCATACTGTCATATTGACAAAGAAAAAGTGCGAGAACCCGACCTACCCTCACATATTGTCGCACCAGACTGCAGTGTTTTTGACACGCCTACTGCTATATCAGATGCCTCCAGTGCACACTTTACTAAAGCTCTCAGCACTGAGCAAGCGATGCCAGTGCCTCTAAGCTCAGCCCTCATGCCTAAAACTGTTTAACTTGTGGACTTCAACATTAAAGTAATTAAACAATTGATAAGCTTGATTCGACCATCCTATAACCTTATTCCCGATGGTATAACTTCGGCTGTAATTGAGAGTTCCGGTTCCGATATTCCAGCACTATTACTGAATGTTTTCCTTGTCCTTACAGTTGGGTCCTTATGCTGAGAAATGGAAACAATCTTGTCAAATCAGCATATAAATCGGGACCTAAAACAGGCATTCGTAACTATCGCGATATTAGTGGAAGGTGTGATAATCCCAATGCACTCGCGCGGTCAAGTGGGTACTGACCTGCTCTAACTGCGGCATCGCATTACACTAAGCATGGTGGTGTAAGTTAATCAGAACTAAAGATGCTGAACAATGTGACTGATGCGCTCTGGTGTTGTCGGGTATAACGATCTTTTCCGATTATCAGTTTTCTAGCTTTGCTCATGGGTAGATGACGACTCTCGGTGCATCGCATTTGGAGTCGGAGAAAACCGATCTTGTCCCCAGCAAATCCCTCTGAACGCTGTCCCTAAGTCAAACAATACTCGGCCATGCTAAACATCCAATGGTATCTGCGCCACTTACTCCGACACATCCTAATACCTTAAGCTGACAAGTCACATACAACGTGCTTGCTATTTACCCCATTCATGGAAGCTATACCTAAAGATTCAGTCATTACAAAGGCAATTCAGGGAGGGAGGCAATACCGTGCAAGAGCAAAAACTGGTAACGTACGCATTACTACCCTCGGTTAACACAAGGGTGCACTACATATAGGCCCATATTCTGTACCGAGCACACGTGTGGCTATGCAGGGTTCACCGTAAGTTCCAGTAGGGCCTCCCAAACAGCCCAACTTACCAGCAACAACTCTCAAACCAGCATTCGCTGGACAGAACCACTGTGCATTAACTCGTGCGCACTAAACTTCCCGAGGCCAAATCTGGCAGGATAAAGATCAAATTGCTGCAAGATCGCAAACAGTGAACTTTCGTCTGCGACGCGATTGTTATTTAGGTTGGGGCCATTATGGTCAGACAGGTAACGCATCACCTGACTTAACTGTACTATGGCGAATCTCGAATTCTTCGGGTGGCTCCGGACTCAGCATGTAAGACAAGGGCTATCCTGCTCTATGCACTTCCTTTTCGCAGCTCACTGTATGCGGTATGCATATTACCCAAGCTTCCTTGGAAATACCGCGCAAAAGAAGCGGTTAACCAAGTTGACCCTCCTAATAACGATAGCAAGAACGCTACATTTGTTCATGGTGTCTGCAAACTTCGGGATACACCTGGTCAACAGAAGTCAATGAATTGAGTCCGAAGAAACCTCAATATCTTATACAGCATTTTGCTCGCCTTCATAAATTGAAGCGCGGAAACTCAGCACTAATTACATCTGACGGGTGCACGTGCTTAGTGAAGGAAGCACCGGATCCCTTACGGTTTCATTACTTCCGTACGTACAAGAGAGCAATGAGCCCAAGTTTGTTGCCCTTTTTACTACTCCACTGTCTGGTTTATCCAACATCACCTTTGTAAAAGCCGTGTTGAATAATTTGTTATGTTTGCGTTCACGCGGTCCTCCTGGAGTAGAAACAATTCGACTGAATTCTTTTATGCGGTAGCTGGAAAACAACGACATAATAGTCACGGACCAACATGGTTTTCGTCAACAGCACCCAAGTACTACTTACCATTTAATGCATGAAGCCACTGGACCGAAGCAATGGATTGTGGAGCAGATATAGATATCATTTACCTAACCTACACAAAAGTGTTTGATCGATTAAACCATCGAAATCTCCTTCACAAGCTTCGCAACTACGGCACTGGTTAACCAATCCTGCGTTCGAAAAAATTCTCCATATGAACGGCAGTTGGAACTAAGGGTTCGAGAATCTGTCCGATGCGGTGGATGTGGAGTCCGGTGTAACCCAATGCACGATTCTAGGGTCTCGCCTACTCTCAACTTTCAAAAAGGATAACTTGGTTCCGTTTTCCGGTTCCTCGCACATGATATATGACAAGAGATCCCATGACCGAACTGCGATGAGAAGCTACATTACGATCATAACATGGCCTCGAACGGATCAGTTCAGAATGCCCTACAACGCAATGTAGTCAATGGTAGCGTTTGAATAGCAAAATAAGTAACAGAATGTTGCAAGGTGGTACCATTTTGTGCCATTTGTTCACTTGCAAACGAACGACATATCAAATGATAACCTGACAAAAAAGAAATCGCACATTCTCATTGATGCATCAAGAACATCAGTCTGAGGCAAACAATTGGTTTAAGTGATTCATCTTCTTACGTTATCTACCGATTTGAGTGCACTTGTGCAGCAACATACATTGGTCGGACGGCTCGTCAACTGTCACGTCGCATTAAGGATCATAGCCCTAAATGGTTGTTGAACGGGGCACCGGAGTACTTACAAGCCGTATCTTGTCTCATCTGTTCGAATCTGGTCACCAGGTTAACCTCCCGAATGCTTTTACTGTGATTTGTCAGGTTCCAATGAGCAAATCGAAAGGTACGCGGTTAAGGATGCTCGCCACTGCATAGGCCATTGCGATCCGCATATTCCAACCCCGCTGTGCTCGCAGAAAAGGTTCGTTCAATCTCTATACCTGCCCTGGCCGAACAACCATCAGACTAGCAGTCACCCCGACATCGGGTCAGGCCTTGTGATTACGTAACCCTCAATCGATCTGTGTGCATGAGACAGCGGCGAACTATTCGCTGTCTAACCATTGACCGAGTCAGGTCAGAACAAATCCCCGCACCAATCACTATCCATCCCTTTGTAAGTTGACCTTATATGATTGTAGCGGTCTGTAGATGAATCATTGAGAACAATTGTTTGCCTCAGACTTATGTTCTCAAAAAAATAAATCAGTAACATGAATTCACTTGGACGCGAAGTAAACGGTGGCTACAAGTTCAGGAAAAATCATTACCTCGAAGCTAGTTTGAGCGTAACGAACAATTGCTTCTGGACGCTCAAAGTTGGAGAATACTTTCTTAGGACCACCGCCTCGGCAAACTTGAGGACTCTGGCATTTGTGTTACGATAAATGACACTAAACGACGAGTTGGGGTCCACCTGCTGACCCGTTTACATCAGGTGTTTCTCAATCGAAGAGGTAGATATGTTGTTCGTCGGCACAGGTCACGTTTGCGGCTGCCTTGTCAACGTAACGATAAGCTTCGGAATCTGCTCCCTATCTACTTACACAAGCAACGGTGTGTTCTTCCAATGTAACTGTTTCCCCAGTCGCAAACAAATCGATAGATAGAGTGCGCTGTGGCGGCGACCGGTTTAATAGGCTAGACTGGGAGCAATGATAGATTCTTGGTTGCCCAGGGAAAGCGAAATCTAGCGGCACCGAATACACGCCGTATTGCAACTGCTCTGCGCCGTTCTACCTGCCTAGCCAGTATCTAATAAAGGCTTCTGGGTAATCATTTTTCAGTAGGGTCTGCTTGATTAATTGCAATTCAGTCTCGATACATTCCATACTGCATGTCCTGCGGGCCCGATAGAACAAGGTTTTGACAAGGCATCGTAAAACCGCTGAATTGCTTATACAAACCGATCTGTGTTGCTTTTCGGTAAACGGCGTGCTGTATTGTGCTATCTTCTCATCTCGTCATTAGTACATGCAGAAAAGACAGTCGGTTATCATCTTCACAGCGCACTCTATCTATCGATTTGTTTGCGACTGGGGAAACAGTTACATTGGAAGAACACACCGTTGCTTGTGGAAGTAGATAGGGAGCAGATTCCGAAGCTTATCGTTACGTTGACAAGGCAGCCGCAAACGTGACCTGTGCCGACGAACAACATATCTACCTCTTCGATTGAGAAACACCTGATGTAAACGGGTCAGCAGGTGGACCCCAACTCGTCGTTTAGTGTCATTTATCGTAACACAAATGCCAGAGTCCTCAAGTTTGCCGAGGCGGTGGTCCTAAGAAAGTATTCTCCAACTTTGAGCGTCCAGAAGCAATTGTTCGTTACGCTCAAACTAGTTTAGAGGTTATGATTTCTCCTCAATTTTTGGCCTCCGCTTCCTTCGCTTATAAGTGACCTCATGGGTTTAAATAATTGAGTTCTTTTTTGTCAGGTTATCATTTGATATGTCGTTCGTTTGTAAGTGAACAGATGGCACGAAATGGTGACATCTGATAAGGTATGTCTTCTTAATTTGCTTTTCATTTTTATCCAGAAATCAGTTTTTTAAACATCGTGTTGTTCAGCTTCGCCAGTTGCTTCACTTATTGGCTGGGGGCACATGGATTACAGACCAGCTCCCACTATATGGACCTGTTATTTATAATGTGACCTTAACTGTTCAAAACTGTCTGTCGCGGCTGCGAAATATATCAAGTATCAGGTTAGCCTGCTGCTGAAGGCATTAGACTGTTCTGACCCATAAATCTTCCCAATGATGCACAGCTCATACGTGCGTCCTCATATTGAATGCGGTATCCAAGCTTGATAATCTTGATTGAAGTGCGAATTGGAGGTCTCCTAGACACCACGACACAGGCAACAAAAATGTCCAGGGCCTGCACGATTTCTGACACCAGCAAAGGCTGAACTTACTGGGAGTTTTCAGCGAACGCTATCTAAGACTATGCGGTGAATTCATATTAATATGCCATTGGCTGAAATTTAGCCACAGCATGAACCACAAAAGTAACTCCCCGGAACGGATTGAACAATACAGCGGTCTAGAATCTCGCAGCATTATTTTTCTCTTCCGAAATACCAAGCCAGAAACTTTCCCCAGTTCAGTTGTCACAGACACTAGTTTGCATAAATTTAACAATGTTTGGATGTCACCCTGGGCTCCGAGCACTTAGTTACCTCAGCTCTGCTAAGGTGGAATACCTTTATCTTGGCCACCCACCGAATTCATGTGTCACAAAGAGGCGGTTTATAACTGCACTATCTTACTTTTATATTTCTCCCCCAATACGTCTATTATCACTGCGCCCCGTGTTGTTCCTTATGCTTACATTCAGTTCATAATTGGCACTACCGTTATCTTACCAAAAGCATGTAACTAAACAGACGCCTAACTACAATACTCGACGCGACTCGTTACCCTCAAATGGGGTCACATCTACAACCGTTGCTAGTCTCGTTCCCAACTGCCAAAATGACACCCCAACATTAAGGTTACCTACACACAATGACACCCATAACCAGTCCAAAAGTATAATATGCCCCCTCGACTCTCCACTAACAACGCTACGTGCAGCGGATAATTTAGAGCCTATGATTTTTAAAACAAAGCGCCGCCGTCGCTATCAACCTGCGATATCGCATCCAGGGGACAGTTATGTACAGCAGCCACAGATCATTAACTCCCTTGTCGATTTAGACTTTTACCAGCATTGTGACCAGAGACCTGACTGCTTTCCTTGACGACGAAAGACCTAGAGTAATTGATACGCAGCAAACAAACGAGCCACTAGCTGGAGATAAAAATCCGGTATCTAGCAATCCATCTTCACTGAACGAGGATTCTTCTGATCCTACCACCCAAAATCTTGACTCGGCTGATACTCAGGATCACCCTACTTCCCACAAACTTACAGCCACACCTGCAGTTCTCGTGGTTAAACCAGTTCAAACCCCATCGCCCAATAAAATTGCCGTCTACCCCATAAGGCCAAAGAAACCATTAGTTTACAGTCTCCTTGCTTTCAATATTCCTGACTCTACTGATCTCATTGACGTCGTTACAACTTTAGGTAAATTGGCTAAGGTGAAATCTCACATGTTTAATGCTATTAGAGTGCCCAAGAGGATACAGGCCTACCCAGCACCAGTCAGATTTACCTCTGTCGACCAGCCCACGTTGGAATCGCTTGTTAGTAAGCTAAGTGCTATTCGAACAGTTCCTTACTTATCAAACATTTACCTCAGTAGGTTACTTGCTCGACCCTATTTTTCTGTCCACCCGAGAACGTCTGCTGCATCCATTCTTGGTGCACCATGTTTACCTATTGACCCTTCCCGCAATGGCAATCCTACTTATATCCCTGATAGACTGAATGAGCAGTCTTTTTTTGTAGACCTGGGGAGGAAACTCGGTGTCATCCCTCCCCAACAAGCCTTCAACCTTTTTCTGAACTTTCTCAAAAGTATGCAGACTTAAATTTGGTAGTTATTCCTGCACCATCATCCATTTCCATTCCAGCTCAAAATTACCCCACTCCTTCCACCTCAACTTATGATGACACATCGTCAGATATTTACCCCAACTTATTCAACCAGTTAGCGTGTCTACATATCCAGTCACAATCCACCAAATCGCTTCTCTTCAATGCTCGCTCACTTCCAAATAAGATGCCCACTCTTCGCTCCATGGTGTCTCTCTTTCAACCTGACTTTTTCCTAGCTACAGAGACATGGTTCGCAAGCGAAACTCCGCAGTCTTGCTATCACATTGATCAATATCATAGTTTTCTCGCGTGTCGAACCTCAGCACCTGGTGGCGGTTGCATCATTTATATATCAAATAACTTCCAAGCATCACTGCTGTGCGCTTCCCTTCCAGACAGCGACATTGACAGCATAATTGCACATGTTGCTCTAGGTAGAACCTCGATGGTTTTGGGTTGCATTTACTCCCCTCCGAATCCCAGTACGGATGACTTACGAACATTGGAACGCTTGTTTTGCTACTTAGCAAAATTACCAGTTAAATGTAAAGTATTAGGAGGAGATTTCAATATACCTGATATTGACTGGAGATCGTGCGCCGCACCTACTAAATATTCGAGACTGATGTCTTCTTTACATGTATATGGATGGACACAACATGTCCATTCACCCACCAGGGGAAACCACACTCTCGATTTATTCCTTACGCTAGGCCTATCCAACGTTTCTGCTGTTGTTCTAGACAATTTCCCTGGCAGCGATCACAAGATGGTCCAACTCACCGTCGATAAGCCATTTTCTGATCCTACCCCGACTAAACCTGCCGTCCTCTACCGACCATACAATTTGTTACACATGGAATCGCTTTCAGCCCTTCTGAGATCCTTGCACTGGGAAAATTTCTTCCTAACCAATGATCCACAAGTGGAAGCCGATGAGTTCTACAAGAACATTGAGATGTGTCTAGATGCGCTAGTACCACTGAATTATTGCCGTCATTCCAGAAAAATAAATTTAGAGTCTACCCCCGGAAATTTTTCACGCAAACTTGCACGACTCCGAAATTACTACTTAAAAACAAATGACTTCTCCCTAGTATTGCTACAACAGAAAATCCTTGCTCAACTTGACAGACTTCGGCATATCAGCCTTATGGACGTAGAAAGACGGGCGCTAAATAGCATGAATAAAAACCTAGAACTCACCAAGCTGATGAAATATAGAAACAAGAATACGGAAACCCCATCCATCCTGATTTCTGGTAACCAAATAACTAACAATCCAGCTAAAATAAGCAGGGATTTCAATAATTACTTTTGTTCTACTTTTAACACCGTTGCTGCGGCTCCCTCGCACATTATCCCTCTGCTTACTGATGACAAGATCTGCACAGTTGATTTTGAACTTCGTGATATAAATCGACTTATCACCTCTACGAAGACATCATGGTATGCCGGACCTGATAAATTACCACCAACGCTTATAAAATACGGTGGATCTGACTTCCCTGTACTACTTTTGAATCTTTTTTCTCTATCCATGAACACCGGTACCGTGCCATCACAGTGGAAGACGGCTGTAGTCATTCCTCGCTACAAGTCAGGCTCTGTGCATGAAATGAGCAACTACCGCCCAATAAGCCATACTTCTTTTTTTTTTTTTTTGGTGGAGCGTCACATAAAGTCCAAAACTGTGGACTTCATGATGTCGCGAAATCTTATCAACACCTCACAACACGGCTTCCTAAGCACGCGATCCTGCATAACATGTCAGATAGACTTTCTCAGTCTTCTGACTACTTCGCTCGATGACGGTTCATCAGCGATAGTCATCTACCTAGATATGCACAAAGCATTTGATCGTGTCCCTCATAACCACCTCTTATCCAAACTAACTGCATATGGCATAGACAACCCTCTGCTTTCATGGTTTGATTCTTACCTAACTAATAGAACCCAGGTTGTTCAGATCGAGCATGAAACAAGCACGCCAAAGCCTGTCACCAGTGGTGTGATACAAGGTAGTGTTCTGGGACCCTTTTTATTCCTACTTTACGTAAATGATATTTTTGATGTCTCTGCCTCCGGCAAACCTTTCCTGTTTGCCGATGACATCAAAATTGTTTACACTTTTAATCCAACTGAGGTCAGTGATACGCTTAGCGAAATCCAGCATGACTTACGTACACTGGACTCATGGAGTTCCAAATGGATGATGACATTCTCTACTGATAAATGCCACGTGGTATCCTACAGATGTGACATCACACCAGGTTCGCTAACTATAGATGGTAAACCATTGTCCCACTGCCACACTATCCGTGACCTAGGGATCCACTACTCGAGCACCCTTAACTTTTCCGAACACGCAGGACACACCGCAGCTCAAGCCCGCCGAAGCATTGGGCTTTTGTTCAAAACCTTTAACTTAAAAGAATCCATTAATACCATGTATAGAATAAAAACGCGCCCGCTGCTTGAATATGGCTCCATCACCTACTGTAATTCTAGAGTGAGTGATCGTAT
This sequence comes from Dicrocoelium dendriticum, assembly GCA_944474145.2. NCBI lineage: Eukaryota > Metazoa > Platyhelminthes > Trematoda > Plagiorchiida > Dicrocoeliidae > Dicrocoelium > Dicrocoelium dendriticum. Next base: position 137,251,355 of record OX104065.1, on the reverse strand, counting down.
GGCATTGGAAGGTGTTCAAAGATCATTTACTAAGCGTCTTCTAGGCTATTCCACCACCCTACCTTACATGGACCGTTGCGTTGCCTTAAAACTTGATCCACTGTGGCTGCGAAGAATGAAACTTAACCTTTTCATCTTCTTTGACACAATTACCCAAAAAATACATTCTTCACGCCTATCGGTACAACGAGCAGAATTATCAAATTATCGCACCCGAAATAACGATCACAATAAAGTAAAAGTGAAAAGATCACGAACGAAACTGTCTGGCAACTTTTTCCTAAATCGATACTCCATATTGTGGAACAGGCTTCCATCTGAGATACGTGCAATCCAGTCAGGGATGAAGTTCCGACACGTTATACATTCCTTTCTAAACGTCGAAACAGCGATCGGTATATTGCAACCTACCTTGACAAGTGAATCCCCATACGAAATAGGAGCAAAATGGATATAGTATCAATATCAGGGGATCTTTTTATTCTCCTGTTGCCCGATCTTACTGCCCTCCCCAAATTTATCAGTAGTAATAACGTGTTTTCTAAAGGCAAAAATATCCTGATTAACAATGAAGTTCACACTCACCAAGACGGAAATGTGCCCTAGAGTTCCTCTCGAGCAAATTATTTCGCACTTGTTCTGCAACGCTAATTATCTTCTACTTATCTCTTCCCCTGGCCCCCTTCCTTAGGTACGAGCTGCTGTGTTACGTGCCCAGCGAAATCAATGTTGATTTAATCCTTCTGCTTTTGGACTGAATCCATTTGATAACACCTTCCGAAAACCTACCATGATCTTCCACGCTTATGTTCACTCTGAACAAATCCTCTCATCGAAATCAGCTTCTCCTCTTACCGCACACAGCTGAACAGTTGGAACGACGGTTAACTTACTTTACTTTACGTACAGTTTTCTCTCCCTCCCTGAAAAATACCATGCGTACATACAACATTTCTCAGTACCATACCAAATTATTTCGCATCACCAATTTTCCCATTTTGATCTCCGACAAATGCTGGAGCTATCTTACTATTTCCTCCGAAAATTCTTCTCCTTTTCTGTAAAAACCATGTATATTCCTGAGGTTATCAGTTACCAGTGAAACTTGTACAATCTGAATCGAACAACGTCGGACGAAAATCTAGCATTTCACGTTACTGTACGTCCACCCACTTTTATTTGCTTATTTCTCTCCTTCCAGTGTTGGCCAGGATTGGGCCGATCTCCCGAGGCTATGGATAAACGCTTCCGAAAAAATGCAGCACACTCATGCAGTATGAGTCATCACAAACTCACTGGCACATATCACAAGTGCTTGATTCGAATCAGCCAAATGATGGCTGTGCGATGGGGAGAGCTTAATATGAAACACAGGCCCCCACAGTACAGTGCTGGAATTGAATCAGCTAAAAGATAGCTGTATGATGGGGAGAGCTTTTCATTGAACACAGGCTCCCACAACATAGTACTGGAAACAAATCAGATAAAAGATGGTTATACGATGGGGAGAGCTTAATATATATCACAGGCCCCCACATAACTGTATACATATAACGCCACAATAGCACATGGCCAGATGAGATGTGGAAGAGAAGTGTGGAAGCAGGTCTCCGGGAGATGGTTTCATGATGGGTCGTATTACTCCAATTAAACTGACAGTTTATATCTACTTTTATTCTTACTCTCAACTTCTACTACTCTTACTCCTTTACTAGTTTTAATTGATTTAGCATTGAATCATTCCTATGTGAACACAATAGATCACTGAATATCCCTCTCCACTACCCGACTTTGTTGTACCACATGATCAGGCTCGTAGTCTGTCTGTGTCTCGCATGTCGAGAAATATATCATTTATTTATTTATTTATAGTTTACTTTGGCCGCTTTCAACGCAACCATCCTATGCAAATTGTCATGGCCATGCTTCTATCAGTGGTAAATCATTATTCATCATTCGTTTTACATTATTATTTCGTTACTTATTTAAGCCAGTACGAATGGAACAAATATAATAAAATAGATGATACGGCATGTTGCCTGAAGCGAATGTGAATGTTCATACACATCATCATTAGTGTTCCAGCCACTGATATTTATTAAAGTTTGAAATTCCTGGGAAATTGTAATAATTGTTCGTTTTTACTGCATTTTGCAGTTACTCTTTGTGTTGTCCAAGATGCATTAAAAAGCGTGACGTTAAAGCAGGATGTTAACTGTGCATTTGACGTAACAACCAGACTAATAGAATCCCAGCCATATTGCAGCAACACTTTCGCGACCAGTGTCAAGCACCTGCGTGGGCATGTAATACACAATGACTGACCAATCAGAATAAAGTGGTTATCAAGAACGTAAGTCTATAAAATGAACACAGGGTTACCTGGGGACGTCCATTCCCGTCCCGTCTTCTGTAAATAATCGCTACAAAACGGCGACCTTTCCACTGTTGGTGTCACACCGATCGGTGACGAACGTCTGGAAGCAAACTGCCCAGCACGAAAGCAACTCAACAACTATATCACGAGAATTTTTCATTTATCTTTTTTATTTTTGTCGTGCTATGCAGCTGCACAAAATCTGAGGGCCGTGCAAATGTAGTACATTCAACTCTAAAGCTGCGAGCCTGAACTAACATTTTCTCGATTATGCTTCGTTTTCAAGTCAATGTAAATCGTATGGATGCGCCAGCGTGCAGTTATACAGCGAACCGACATGGTGCTTACGACCGACGACCAGATCACACGCCACCCCGTTGTTTGCGTAAGTAATCTCGGGCACCAGAAAGTCCGGATTGAGGATCAGGTGAAAGGTATATTTTCCATGAGGTAAATCCGTTATGTCCAACCATTGGCAGTCGTAGTCATGGAAGTAATTGTCTTGGCAACCTGGGCTTATGCCTGTGAATGGTGAGAGGGACATAGATGATGTAAAGCCCTTTAGTAGTTCAATAGTGCATCATGGGATAAAACAGCCATAGTTAGTAGGGTAGTTTGTATAGACGGAAGTCGAATAGGAGGAAAAGACCAGTAAAACTACTCATTGAGGATGTTGCTGCTATAACTGTGATGTACATAGTTCGTGATAGGCAGGCTCAATTTGAACAGTAATTGAACTTAAAAGTAACGTCTGTAGGTTCATACATGAAGGCTCTCAGGCAAACGATGTCTAAGTGTTAATTTTGAGTGTGCATCGGCTAACGCAAATTTCCTCCTTACCTGAATGGATATAAAATCGAAATAAAATTAACCCGTGTTCTGAGACAAATGGCTACTCTTTTAAAAGACACGTTTGTTCAGACACAATGACTTTACCTTGATCCCCCTTGGTAGATGGCGTAGTGGAACATCTGAAATGTGGTTTATAACCAGGTTTGCAAGCGTTGTCCTCCAGACAGAAGCTGGCCTTGAGACCGACAGCTAAGACACGGTGTTCTATGTCGACCACTTTGTAGTACGAGAACACTTTCATGCTGTGATAATGCCTGTAAGTAGAATGAAGAAGGAACGGATTTCCGCATTGTCCCCTGGTAAGTATGTGAAACAATTGTAGGTAACTTTTAACAGAAAAGTTAACACCAGAATGCCGCATGATTTAATTTCGGCAAATTTTCTCTACATGTTTTTGAATGCGTACTACAGACGTGTGAATTTATAGCATCATGAAAGGAGCGCGGTTAAAATGGCATGTTGACCAAACTGACCAAACATACATTCATGCCACCTTGTCATCTGTTCCTGGTCTGCCACCACGACACAGCCAGGGTCACAAATGCGTCTTTCTGCACACACAGAGTTGGGTTAAGTTGTTTGATGGTTACGGCCTTCGCATATCGTAAATTTAGATGGCTCATGGATGCATAGATAACACGAAACGCACGCACGGGGTCTACACAGTGGTCGTCAGTCAGCGGGTGGCAGGCAATTGATGAAGCTGGTTGTTTGTAAGGAAATTCATTTCGCTTCCTTGGCTGCGCATCAGAGGTGATGGACGTGACCGTCTGCGAAACGTGCTTACTCACCCACGCCGGTATGTGCTCCGCGACCCTCATCCTCAATTCTCCTTCTGTCATGCCCACGTATTCGGCCTTGCAAATACATGTCCTTTGGTAAAGGAGGTGTGAACAGCTGGACAGCGACAGCGGGGGTTTAACCGATGGAGTAGGGATACGATTCGTTGTGTAGATGAGTACTAGTTCCGCCGCAGAGCATACACGCGCCACTGCGGATTTCAATCTGCACCGAAATACCTGGCATATGTCGTTTCACTTGAATGACACTTTCAGGGTTACCTTCATCTTCGGTACCGTGGGCACACATTGTTCCGGTTGCTCAGCACTAAACTGAGCGATGAAATACCGTGGGTACTCAACGTCTACGACGGTGCTGGTTATCGGCCGCACCTCACGTTCCAGCATGTCAGCAGTGCATATTTTGCTAGCTCTGTCGAACAAAGTCTTCACCAGACCGTGTTCGTACCGCGTGGGGACAAATTTGCAGAAGTTCAAGTACTGTTCCTTGCAAGTTGAGTTGCGTTAAACTCATCTGCGTACCGAGTCATCACTCTTTCGCTCTATCAGGATGTCAAGGAACGGCATTGTTTCAGGCTGTTTGCATACCGTTGACACTCTTGTTCTGGTGTAAGCTATTCAACTTAGTAACCAGTTGTGCCAACTGATACTCGCTGTCACAGATTGACAAAATGAATGTAGGTGTGTTCAGTCTGGTAAATTTGCCATTTTAACTGCGCTCCTTTAATGATGAAATGAATTCACACACTTGAAAATATGCAGAGAAATTTTTCCAGAATTAAATCTTGCCGCACTCTTGTGTTAACCCAGGTGATTAATAAATTCAAATCGCTCAAAGTAATACACCCATCTGTAATTGTGGAATCAATGATGCTAAGCTGCACTGTAATCAACACATGGCTTCTAGAACTATGAGCAAAGATTAAATGCAATAAATTTAATATCACCTATAGACATGTATTACACTATTAGATACAATGATATCTTTACAACGCTCGGGCTTTTCAACTATTCTTACCTATCATTGTGTATCCGCGTCCACTGACAACAACGTCACTTTCTTGTTTGTGTGATCAGATTGTTCTGGTATTCAGCGAGATATATTTTTGCTCATTCAAACAACAAAGTTCTCTGTGTAGAATAATACCGTCACATGAACATCTGTTCGCACTTCCCCACCTAATCGCATTTAATGTGAGAAATTAGCCAATTTATCATCAGCATATGAGCAGAGGGCAATGTACTCGCATTTGGAAGCTACGTGGGGATTATCAGTACGTCACCATTAGCAGCACATTAAAAGACAATTACCAATATGTGGAGAAGCTTTGCATAATTGTTACAGGTGAACGTTAGCAACTATAATTGGAGTGGTTTTAACTATACAGTTGTAATGACGAACATGACCAGGTTTTCGTAAAACTGTTCTCTGCTCTCCTCTAGTACGTTCTTTGGCAAACGAATCGCAACTCAGAACCTACAAACTGTACGATTTGCTGTTTACGGATGCTTGGAAACCAAATTTAGCGAGAGTTGTTGGCCCACTTTATTGAAAGCGTAGATCAAGGAAATCTCGGTGCGACCATGATGTAGGTTGACTAACTAACAAGTAGGATTATTTTATACAAGTATTATATCCTGAAACTTTTATTGCGAAATCTCACTTTTTCATCTATTCGTTTGCAGCTGAAGACCCATCGAAGTGATCTGGTGTTCAAAGTTAATAAAAATGGGCAGATTTTAAAGACGAGTTGTGATCAAGTGCTTGCGAAACCAGCGCATGAAGGCAAAGAAATTTCTTTCAAATATATTTAACAGACTTGATGAGAACGTTTTATATCCAGACAATCGTATCCACTTCACAGACGTCAAATATCCCTTCTGACACTGGCGACATGATCAAACACGGCCAAAAGTAAAGCGACACATTTACAAACGCGAGCAACACAGCAACATACATAAACACCTACATACATTTACACATTTATAGATCCCCAGATATGACATTATTGTTACATTGTTGTACATTACTCTGTCACGCTTTGTACCCTTGCCGTTGGTCAGTTTTGTACAGGCGTGCCTCGTGTTGTCGAGAATAAACAATTTATTTATCTATTCATTTGTTTAACTGTTACTAGGTGGGTTGCGGATATCAAGAGGGGCAGGGATAGTATTGGGGTTGACGTAGGGTTTGTTTGCTCGAAACGACATGTAAAGACCATATGAAAGTCATTCACTCTATGTTATTGGATGATAGATTATCCATTTCTCATATAGACATAACTTTGGGCATCAATTACGGCTCAAGGCGGATCGCTTAAACCAGGCATTCTCAAAATTTATTCAGCCATGGCCCCTTTTGTACCTTTTCATTTCTCATTGCTACCCCCCCCCCATCAGCACCACAATTTCAGCAACAGAGGTAGATCTATTACCTCTAGTAACCACATTAGTATTTTGTTATAATGGCTGAATTCTTAATGTTGGTAGCAGTGCTGTTTCCATTAGAAACTGCTATTGTTAACTTGTACAACCTCAAGGTAACCTAACTTTGTGGCAATATCAAGCCACATGTCTGTAATTGCACAAAACTCAGCATCAATATTTGCAACTTTAGTTAATTAGTATTGGCTTTTGACTGTAAAGTGTGTGGTAAATTAGGAGGTGTGGTAACCTCATGCCATTATGTTTGTCAAGATACTAATGCGAGCCTTGAGCCAGACGTCCTTGAGCAAGCTTGCTTATGTCCGGCACCAGAATTGACAGCGAGAGTCAAAGATCACCTCCTGCCGTGATGTCCAATCTTTTGCTACTTTTGGTTGGAGAAACCACTATTCTGATTCCACATTAAATCTAGTAAATGGATGGAAAAGCAAGGTACCATATTTCAGCTGTTTCTTACAGTCTGCAATATCTGGTAGGGTCATCGGTCTTTAGCCAAATATCCATTTTCTGTTGAGTGAATTAGGAGCTTGCTAGTGAGTCACTTTGAAGTTATATGAAACTTTCCTGGATTTTAACTTCAACATCGTAGGGCTGTGGACCAAATGGATCTAAAATGTAAACCGGGATTTCCATGTCATTCAGGTCATGAAATATCTTTCATTTCTTTTTGAGGTTGCTGTAAATGATTATCATAAACAATCAAGTCTTCAACCTTCAGCTCTTCCGTGACTGTAGCGAGATTTGGGAACTGTGAGAAATCACGACGTCCGATGTTTTGAGCATAGATTTCCAGCTTTTTAAGAAAAGCGATAATGGCTTCTTTGCTTGAGGTGAGAGTACCCAACTTGCGTTGGTGAGTCTCATGTAGTAAGTTGAGTTTTCCAAAAACAGCTCCATTAAACACATCTAGTTTGACTGTTAACAGTTTTTGCTCATAATCAGTTCCAGAAAGATATGTGATGATGATGGCACAGAGTGAAAAAATGGAGGAGAGTAGCCGTTGCAAAGCATGCAAAAGTAGCACCTGGAACTCTTCACGGTTCTCCTCACACAATGTCTGGAAACAAACGATCGTGAAGGGGGTGCAGTTTGCTATTGTTAACTAAAATCATGATGCTTGACAATGAATCGTCTAAGCGCCCAGCCAAGTTATCCGACACTAGGTGCTCTCGACGACTTACACAGCGAATTGTATGAGCAGAAGGGAGAATATTTTTTGGATTTGGAACAAATCCCTTATATTTTCCGATCATTGGGGCAGTACCATCAGTTGCACATGCAATTATGTTCTCTGTTATTATGGAAAATTTTAGTCAAATACCTATTGACTACTTCAACTATAGACTGGCCCTTTGTATATGTTTTAAATCTCCTGGCAGACAGCATCTCTTCCACTAACGCAATATCATTGAAGAATCGGACATATACCACGAGAACAGTGTCGTTGTAATCTAAAGTAGGTTCATCTAAATGTAATGTGAATTTGTTAGACTGTAATAAAGCAACTTGGTACTTTCTATGTCCTGCGTCATCTCATCAATTCGCCTAGATACATCCAAATTGTTGAGATGAATGGGTTGAACGTTTACATATGCGTACATATTCCTCAGGTCAGTATTACTGAAACCAATGGCAGCATAATATTTTATGCAACATTATATGCACTGCGACTTTTGGCAATCAACTTGCTGATTTTATATGACGCTGTAAGTCCATTCGTCATTTTTTGCCCTGTCATAAACCATTGTCTTTAATGTTGGTCTGTTTTCCAGATTATCCTCTAGCTGTCTGAAAAAATCCGCAGTTTGTATTTTCGTGCTTACGAACACTTTCCAAATGAGTTTTCAGTTTACTTGGTCGCATACTTTCATTTGTAAGTGTTTTGGCGACTAAAACACAGGTTGAGTGGGGTTTTGTGATGATGCGATAAATTAATCTAACAGATATTCCAGGGAGCACTGATGACACTACTTTGTCGAGGAGCTCATTCCTGCAATATATATATATATATATATATATATATAGGTAAAAATGACGGTTGAACTGTTCGCTGAGCTTGGCAATTTTGCTGCAACCGTTTCGCCACCAACCGAGGTGACACCATCAGTACGTAGTTGAATGGCACTCTCAGCGAGGCTCCTCTACGCAACTCTACCCTATAGCACGCCACTCAATTGCGCACAGATGGTGTCACCTAGATTGGTGACGAAACGTTGCATCATAATTGCCAGGCTCAGCGAACAGTTCAAATGCCAAAGATACGTATGCATTACAGTTTTATTGTTCTTGCAAAGTTATATCCTGGGTAATAAATAAAATCATTTGACAAGTAATATGAATGCTCGGCGACACCAAATTTATTCTTGTTTGACAGTGCGATTATAAGTTGACATTTGGTAAGCGTACTTATAACATTTGGTGGCTACCGTGTTAAAATGTTGAAGTGTAGAGCCACTGTTGCCAGAAACCCATAGCTTGTTTCTGAGAATAACTTTGAAAGTAACATGGACAACTAAGAGGACTGAAGAAAAGTTCTTTACAAATGCCAATGAAGCAAACAAATGGAATTCACAAAATAACAAAGTTCAGTAGACACACATACGCATCACAGGAAAGTTGTAGCAAATGGTGAAAGAAGGAAAATAAAGAACCGAAGACAGATTGTTCAAGAAACCGGCATGGGAGAGACAACAACGACACTAATACCGGACATCGGCTATTGAAATACATGGCACCCAACACGTGTTGGTAAGGTATTCGATTACTATGAGTATTAGGATAAGTATCCTTACGTACACAGTGTTATTCATTGGCAAGTTAACAGCAGTGACGACGCTTCGCTGTTGCACAACCACTACCGGTAGAACATGGGCTACGAGCGTAGTCCTGCCCCACGCAGGCTCGAATCAGCGCTGTGAGATTACAATAAAGCCTTGCTAATTTTGGGCTACGAGTCGTAAGTTGACAAAACCACTCCCTAAGTTGAAAACTTCAGCTTAACTGAAGGGTAAGAAAGTGTTATACTGCGTCCTAACTGTTTCGATTCGTAGTCGGAACGAAGGAACATCTTTCAGAGATTGTATCCCACACGAGTAGAGTAGCCACGCGAATTAGGAACGTTATCAGCTAACGTGATCTAGCCGCCAGACGTACATGTGAGCTGAGAGTGGAGACGAAAATCGCGTAACTTAACCCTAATAGACTGAGATCCAACAAGAACGAAAGACTGACCAGCACACGAGTTTTCACCCGGTGACTTTGTGAGTTAACTACTGCCGCGTGTTGGGAAGAGTTCAGTGGGTTCGATGCAAGTTGCACAGTATATGTTTAAGTGTTCTGAGTAGAGCTCAGTAGGTTCACCGTGGATAGTCATCTAAGTCCTGAGGGCGAATCGGTTGTTAGTTGCGCTGTCACCGTATGGTAAGTGTATGTTGGAGTTGAGCACGACGTGAGCTGCGCAATACTTAGGGGGGGGGCTGACTTTCACACCTTCGTAAACAGCCACTTGCCTGTGCGGAATTCATTTCACTGACCAGGGTAGATTAGTGTGCGAACAGAAACTACCAGCGAAGTTTTTATTTGTGCTATCCTAACCCACTTTTCACATCATGGCCCCCTTTGGTCTACCATAGCCTCCCACCCCAAAAAGTACATCCCAGGCCCCTGTGGAATTCTCTATGGCCCACAGTTGGGCCAAATGGCTGCCGCGGGAATGCGTGGTTTAAACGAACATCTTGGGAGGAGTAAGTTGACTACAGGGTTGGTGCCAGTAAGGTTGCTAGTCGATCAGAAGTTGTACAGACTGGAACACTTAAGGTAACTTCTGATCCGTTTCATAGCAAATCCCTGCGACATTTGCTTCCAACTATTTCTTATCTAGGTGGAAACATAGGTTCAGCGCCTTGAAGCACGGCCATAGATACAAAATAAACAATGGAAACACTTGGTTCTCGTCTCATAAAGATGTTCCGTCAAGTGGCATCCACGAGAAAGGTGATGGTCATAGTCTTCGGGGATAATGATGCACTTCTTACTGAAGGGTCAAACTATCACGGTGATTATTGCACTTTAGAATTACGCTAACCGAAACTTCTATTAAAACATGACGGTGAAGGAATCTCGGGGCAGGAGTTATAGCTTAGCCTAATAAAGCATCTGTTTACACTTCCCAAGTTGCTGTGTCCCAAGCAGCTCCCTGTAGGATGCAAACCAGATCTGGTGTTAACAGACTTTTAGCTTTTCTCTACACTATAATACCAATTATTGACCTATGGATTTGCTGATACTGCTGAGTTTATTACTGCTGTATAGTTACCTTTGACAGGACAATATTGGATCTTCTTCTGAACACAGGGAGGTCATTTATGAACACCACTAGACTAACTGCATTCAAATTATGGAAGATTAGGTTGAAAAGTGTCAAAGAATGATTTGGATAGCTGACTTCTTTCTATGTCTGCTCGATAACTTTTGATCTGCCCTGGTAGACTATCCGTAGCCGTTTGGCTACTGATGTGGCCTAAACACGACAGTTGAGGAGAAATCTTAGAAGTAAGTGGTCTACTTTGTATTAACAGTGTACAATGACCCCTTCTACTGTCTAAAGGAACTGACAACGATATGAAGGGGGTTTGCTAGGGACGTAAGTCTGAGTAGCGCACAGTGGAGCGGTGGATCTAATCGTGCGTGCTACGTTTATCTACGTTGCACACGCGTCACTCAAATTAAATCCACAAACGTTTCGGTATTTTGCATCCAACACGTAAGTGCATGACAAGATGACAATTTCATTTAGTATTCTACACAGCAAACCCAGACATTCCGGTGGAACATTTAGTGCGTTACAAGCCCACGGTAACGTCTTCTTTAGAATGCTTTGGGGACAGATCTAACTCGATTTGATCCTTAGAAAAATATCACTACGTAACGCTCAATGAAAGCAAGATATCAAAATGCCTTTTGTGTTCACAGAACCGAATGCTAAGACTAATTATAAAAATTGGTCTTAACAGTTGACGAAAAGATGCGACGAAAGTGCGGTTGGGAATTGAGGAAGACCTGAGAGAGGGAAAGGAAAATGCGAAACCAAAAGCATACAACACAAACTCTGGTGCATTACCGTAAACATTTCAAGACGATGCTCGGCATTGTTCTACTGGCTAAAGTACAAATTATTCCTCGTTCTTTAACAAAGGCTGCCTGAAGTGTAAACCTCCTTATAGGCTACCATACAGTGGCACACATTCCATTGGTGCATAACGTCTGTAGGCCCATAAGCATGTTGATCCTCTTACGACATCTATTTAAACACTTTCTAACCTACCCTAGCTTTGCTGAAATATAAACTAAGCCGATTACTTTGTGTCAATGTAGATCTTTAGCTTTATTAATAAGTACTCATCCCGCCGCTTTGCGGTAACTTCCTAGCATTCTATTCTAAGCAAGTTAACAGGGCTTATTACCAATGAGTAGATGGATTAGGTTGTGATTTTAGTTGGTCCATGGCAATTAGATTACAACATTGCCACGATTGCCTTCATAGAAGAGTTTGAAGCCATTATCCAGTCCCTGAGCATCCCTTCATTTTAATCGCTGAAGACAGTAAACTCTGAACGATTGATATATTCTTTTCTGACAAGTCACCCAGCAATTAGTCAAACTTTAAGCCCGACACCAAAACTGGAACTCTATCGTAACGCGTCACACGAGTCAACTTAAATAAATTAGGAAAATAAACAGGAATTAAACTGATGAAACAGCAGCATATTGGGTGTTGCCCGCCTGAAACCACTGCACTCCATGACGCGTTTCGGGGTTATTTCCTTTCATCAGATAGAGATATCAGGGATTCAACCCGAGACCATTGGGATGTTCGTTGTGACTGCTACCCCTAAGCCACCTGGTCAAGACGGACAAAGCTTGGCACAACGGTTACTGACAGATTGGAAAGTCAGTTTGAAGTACACGTTGTGTGGACGGATTGCGACGCGCAATCTCAGTGGTCCCGTTTTCGATGTCTGCTGTCTCTGTTTGATTAGAGGAAATATGCTCGAAACGCGTCATGGAGTGCAGCGGTTTCAGGCGGGCAACACCCAATTTGCTGTTTCTTCATCAGCTACGGTCCTAGTTAAGATCCTGTAAACTATGGTCCAGTGACTCTCCTCCTTGTGCTCGCGAAGTTGATGGAAGCAGTCGTCGCTGAGGCTTTAATGGACTACCTGGAAAAATGCAACATCTTGGTACCGGAACACCATGGCTTCCGTCAACACCGGTCATGCACCACCAACCTAGTGATTGCACGAGGCAGTTGGACGGAAGTGGCCGATGACGGGATCGGAGTCGAGGTCATCTATCTGGACTTCTCCAAAGCTTTCGACCGCCTTGATCACCGCATCCTACCTCAACGGCTTCAAAGTTACGGAATCGGACATCCTGTACTTGGTTGGATTGGCAGCTTCCTTCACCAACGGAAGCTTCAAGTACGTGTTAGGGGATCACTCTCTAACCCAATTGAGGTGGAATGTGGTGTCCCACAAATCTCAGTGTTGGGACCGCGTTTATTCCTGGTGTTTATCAACGACCTGGCAAGAGTCATCTCCTCAAATTTCCTGCTTTTCGCCGATGACGTCAAGATATGGCGGGCGATTAGTAACAAGGCAGATCAGGATCTGCTCCAACATGACTTAGATTGCATTTACGAATGGTCAAGGAGGAACATGTTTCAATTGAACATGGCTGAGTGCAAGGTGATACATCTGCGTCATCAGCCGGTGAGCGCTTACAAGCTTGGAGACCACGCTTTGGAAAAGGTCTCTCAGGAGCGTGACCTGGGTGTATTGGTACAAGAAGATCTCGGGTGTTCAAAACAAGCAGAGAAGGTGAAGAGAACCGGCAACCAATACTTCGGCCTTCTTCGTAGAGCCTTTGGTCGGTTTGAACCCTCAATCTTTCCCCAAATGCTAAACGCCTACTTGCGACCTCACGTGGAATATGCTATTCAGGCGTGGCAGCCGTGGCAGAAACTGGATCTCGTTGCTCTCGAGACACCTCAACGACGGGCAACTAAGAACGTCAGGGGCCTCTTTCATCTGCCCTGTCAGCTTAGACTGAAATCTCTAAGAATGTACAGCAGTCGATATCGGCTTTTGCGGGGGGATCTCATAATGGTTCATCAGATTCTGAATATTCCAAACCACATTTGCCGTCCGCTGCTGGAATTGAACCACAACACTAAACTAAGAAGTCACCCTCTGAAACTGATAATTCAGTATAGCCGGCTTGAATGCCGTAAAAATTTCTTTTCCCTCCTCGTGTGCCAGCCCTGGAACGCCCTCCCTAATTATGTCGTCTCTGCTCCCAATCTGGCGATATTTAAAAAACGTATTGACGATGCATTGTCTCACTTACATTTCATTTTATGACTTGTTAGCCAGGGGCTACAAAACGCAATCAAATTGTGTTTCGCCATACGCCTAACCAATGGATTTGTAGATTTATACGTTTAATACGCGAACATCTCCGCTATTCCCCATAAGTCTATGGTAAGTCCACCACAACGCTTTTCACTTTATTATGCAATTGATTTTCGCAATAATTTCCATCCCACTGGACTTGTTAAGCAATTCATTTTTGCCCGTAATAAACCATTGTTCCATTGTTCCATAGTGATTGAATGGCCAAGATGCACTTCAATGTGAATCGCGGTCCACTTTGAGATTGCACTTCGCAATCCATCCACACAAAGTGTACTTCAAATTGACTTTCCAATATGAATTAAACTGCCTGCGAATAACTTGATCAAGCCATCACGCTTGGGCAAATTTTAAGTCCCTCGCAGAGGCAGCAATTAAATATGATGTTAGAAATACGTTAAATGTTATTGAACCTATGGCACCGAAGTTGTTTGCTTACCAACTCTCTGCTTTTTCGAAACATCTTATTGTTAATCTGCGCGAGTGACCTTTGGAATTCCATGAATGACCGTTTTTATGCCCCAGGCCGTTCTAATTAGACATGTTAGAAACGAATTTCTATCGCTCTATAAAGTTAAAATTTACAATTACGGCTGTAGTACTGCGCATAATGTAGAATCGATTTCCGCTTATTGTTGATGGGATTTGCACCTGCGTTTGCGGTAAATGTAAAGGGTGTACTAGAAAAATGTTTCTGACGAAACTTACCTTAAAGACGTCCAACTACATTGGCCAAGGGCATAGAAATCTGCCACACAGCGCGCACCAAAGGTCACACCAGAGGACATTTTTCGGTCACTGTTATTATGCGGGAAAGAGTTCAGTGTGAAATTCAACCCTGCAAAGACTGCCGCACTCGTTGGTCCGTTTCTATCCTCATCGGCTCTATTTCCAAAAATTAGGTTGGTTTTATTGGTTTTTGATGCACGCATCCATGCATTTTAATCACGAAACCAATGGAATTAACAACGCGTTTGCTTTCACTCGCCTTCCTGCCTTGTGTCTTTCTCCAGTTTTTCGCCTCTGCACCAAAGTCGCTCAAGTATTTCAATTCATTATGAGTTTCCCAGCACAACGTTTCGAGTCCTCTGCTCTTGTGATTAACCATCTTCGCGAAGGAAGTATTTCAAGTTCGGTGCACTTGACTGCGATACTTTAAGTGTCTGACCGTATCTACAATTCCTTGCGTGATGATGCTGCCGGCTGAAACATGCTATTCGACATGGTTCATTCACAGTTAGTTGACCTCCAAACATTAAAATAGTCAGGAAAAAGAGCAATATCCGTCATTTGTGAGGCAGACCCACTTGTCTACCGTAATTAATTGGGGCTATATTTGGTTGCGAACTTTCTCACTGGTTACTTTCTCATTTTGTGTTATCAGCTGCCTGTCAGTGTTCATTGGCCTGTATGTTCTGCTCAGTTCAATGGTCGTACGCTTCGTCTATTTTGTCCACCTTCAATCGTCCTTGGACGCGTCCATTCTCCGCCCGCGGCTGTCCTGCCCAAACGGCTTCACCGTTGTTCGCACCAAAGCAGTAATTGTACCTTCTAGGCTAAGTCGATCCTGATTCCTCTCTCTTGCTTATCCACGCGTGATCAGATTGCGTCCACTGCGACTTATTGGCCTCTTGCCTGGCAAAATCCAGCTGATCAGGGTAATTCAAGTGGCCAGAGAATACTACAAAGCTAACCACTAAAATGTATTGCGGAGTTATCCATTTCATCTAGTCAGCGAGCTTAGCATTTATTTATTCAAAAGCTGGACGGTTAGTTGTTATAGGATTGCTACCAGACGACGGTTGCGGCCACTGCTTTGTAATCAAAGCCGAGTTACATTAAACCACGTCTTTTGGCGAGACATAACAAAACCACTTCTGTAATTTTATGTACAATGTGTCAGTGGAGTAGACGGTGTTGGGAGTAAAAACCAACGCACTTCCAAACAACTCAACAGTGTATATGGCGTTACACTAGGTTCTTCTTATTAAGCATACTATAAATAAATAGCAGTTTGAGATCAGCTAAAGGAATACATCGGTAAGTCCGGTTACTTAAACTGTCTGTTGTCCTTTCCTTCCTCAATTCACTGCAATAATCTCACCGGGGAGGCATTCGGCCGCTCAGACTGTCTTTCGAACATTGGCAGTGTGCACTACGTATTTCTTGTGCAAGTAGATAAGTACTTATACTTTATTACCAGACAGCTTCTTAAGTCTTCAACCGAATCACTGAACTAGGTGTTTTCGCATAAGCTCCTTCAGACGCTTACTATTATTAGTGACGTCTGGTAAATAATCAATCTCAGGAGTCGGTAGTTAGTTGACAGTGTATTTATAGGAAGAAGTATGCACCTTAACAAGGTAACGCAACGATAGTCACAACTTCGAATTGCTTACAATGATTGGTCTTCAGGAGCCGGATGGCGGAAGCCTCAGCAAAGTTGGGTAGTTCTGAGAACTGTGTCTGCTAATAACCTTGAATGTAATGCCGGGGTTCTGAGACATCGCTCTTTCCAACGGATGTCGGCAAATTCAGCTAGCAATTACTTAGAGGCAATCAAAACCATGTATGGCGGGATATCTTCTGCAATCTTGGAGAATAGCCTGCTGTCAACCCGGCATCCTTAACCGGTGTTGGACAGTTTTCAACGGGATCTTCTCAGTCTCAAAATGTACGTAATAAGCTCAGATATTAAAAAGCCTAATCGATTACGACGGTCCGCACAGAAGCACACAAATAAAAGATTGTTTTCATTGCGCAGATCTCAGTCTCGCTTGTACGTCTGTGTGGAATGGCAACTTAACGAAATTAATACATTCCGTAAAGAAATGAACTATTGTGCATTAGTATCGCAATTAAGGTAGTTCAAATGGGAAAATTTTGCTAGCGTTCAACCAGCCTGCGGCGCAAAATTTATGACATGTATATTTGGTGAAAACGATAAAAGATTCCGTCATATCGAAGTAAAAGGCCTGCGAAACTGGTACAATGGAACACTGGTGTAATACAGGTAAAAAGAAATGATTAACAATGCTCCTGAGATGGAAATTATTTCGAAAAGTAATCAGTTGAGAAAGTTTTGTTGGGCTCTCGATAGATATACATAAAAGAACCGAGATGTTCGCGTGACAACAGCAAAATCCATAGATCCACTGGTTGTAATTTCGGGATCACATCCCTTTGTTGCGTTATGTAGCCCCTTGGGCTAACACAAGATGTAAAAGAAACTGTCGATGGGACAATGTTCCATTTAGTCGTATTTAAATGTCTTTAGTTTGTGGGCAGAAGCGATATAATTTGGGAGACCGTTCCACGACTGACACACTAGGAGGGAAAATAAATTTCTACGGCATTCCAACCGGCTATACTGTACCGTCAGTTTCAAAGAGTGACCTGTTAGATTGGTGCTGTGATTCAGTTGCAGCGGCAGGCGGCAAATGTTGCTTGGGTTATGCAGGGTCTGGTAAACCACAATATAGTCCCCACGTAAGCATCGATATCGACCGATGTGCAATCTTAGAAACTCCAACATAAACTAGCAAGCAGATGGAGAGGCCTCTAAATTTATTAGTCGCTGTTTGTTGAAGAGACTCAAATGCCACGGGATCCTTTTTCTTTCACGGCTGCCATGCTTGGATGACGTATTCCACGTTCGGTCGCAAGTAAACATTAAGCATCTTCGGGAAGAATGAAGGATCAAACCGACCTGCTGTTTTGTGAAGAAGGCCCAACTGTTGATTACCGGTTCTTGATGTCTTCTTGGGTCGTTCGGAGCATTTGTGATCACCCAGGTAACCTTTCTGAGAGACCTACTACAAGGTGTGGTCATCACGCCTGTACATGCTCACCAGCGGATGAAGCAGGTGAATCACCTTGTACTTAGATTTATTGAACTGGAGTAGGTTCCTCGTTTATCATTTATGAACACAATCAATTGCAAGTTGGAGGAAATCATTATCTTCCTTGTCATTATTTGCTCGCTACATCTTGACCTTATCAGAGAAAGGCGGAAAATTGGAGATTACTTCTGTCAGGTCGTTGATAAACATAAGGATTCAGCGCGGTCTCAGCACCGAGCACTGCGGAACTCCACATCTCACGTCAATTGGGTTGGAAAGTGATACCCTAACAAGTAGTTAAAACCTCCGTTGTTGAAGCAAGTTTGCCACCCAAGCAAGAACAGGATTTCCGATTCTATTACTCCGTAGGCCATGTAGTAGGTTGCCGTAATGCACGTCTTCGAAAGCTTTGGATAAGTCCAGGTAGACTACGTCGACTCTGAACCTATCACCAGTCAATTGAGTCCAGCTACCTCGTGCCATCAGCAAGTTGCTTGCACATGACAGGTTTTGACAAAAGCCGTGCTGCTCCGGTGCCAAAACATTGCATTTGTCAATATAATCCACTATTACATCAGCGACGACGGCTTCCATCATCTTCGAGAGCAAAGGGAGTAGAGTCAATGGGCGATTGTGTGCAGGGTCTCTAAGGCTACCGCATCGAAAACTTGGGACAATAACCCCATGCTACCACATAGTGGGGACTTGTTTTTCATCGAAGCATCTTTGAAAAACTATGGCAAGGTCTCGGCTAGTTAAATGGCGGCAATCTGCAGTGCTTTCCTTCGAAAGTTGTCAGATCCCGGAGAGTTATGATGGCACAATGAAATTCACTTCTTTAGCACAGTTGCTGGGTTGAAAATTATATATGTGCACCCCGAGGTTAATAAAGTGGATGAAGGCATCTAATAGGGAAAGTCAGCGATTGCTAAAATCGAGGCGTATTCCGATGCGAGCTATTAATTGCTGGTCGATGCTTTGTGCTCTACCATCTATTGAGAAAGATAGAGGGATACGGTGCATTAAACAACGAAGGTTCTTGACATGCTAAACAGTAATACGTTGTTTGCCAGAAACCTTTTGATTACTCCTGTTTATGTGTTAGTTTGTCCTCACGGAGAAGCGTAATGCAATGTTTACAATGGTCCAGGAAGTTGCCTCAAGTCTTAGGGTCGGGATTGGCCTTGCAGGCATACATTTCTGCATACCTTATTAACATGCATTTCTGAGTCCTGCTTCTGAGAAGTAACGACACACTTACGAAACTAGGTAGCATGGTTTCCGATGCTACTTTGGCCATGTCGTTAGATCATTCAACACACTGTATAAACGCTGTCAAATAGAGGTCTCGACGAGTTCAGTTAACTGCGGCCGTGCTTGCTTTTATGATGAACAAAGAACAATGATTTAGCACGGGTAAAAAAGTACGTCCTTGACAAATCCAGTAGGATGGTTGGAGTAAAAATTAAACTTTGAAGGATCATCAAGTCAGTAATTTGTTATTTCAAGCCACCACCGAGTTAAATGCACTACTGCCTAAAGATAGTCTGAAGTGAGAATGGGATGTGTACACGCAGAACAGTATAGAGAGTTGTTACAGTTCAGTAAGTGCGTGAGAAATAACATGTGAAACGACAAAGCTCACTCGCTTTTTTCTTCATTTGACAGACGTGGTATGTTAATCCAGTTTAGCTACATCCAAGCTAATCTAATGGACACTTCTGCATGTGTCTTCACCGCCACGTTACGGAGAGGGCCGTCAAGCACACGGTTAGGTTTGCGTTATTTCGTCCTCCAAGTGGAAAGGACCATATCAATTAATGCAAGTTGGAAAGCCTTTCATTATTTCCCTTTTTGCATAGCTTTACTGTAGGGACAAACGTAACGTGAGTCGGAAGGGCATTCCCGGCACGGGACACACAGAAGTTGAAAACGTTTCGTCGACTGTCAAGTCGACTGTAGTGCGTAGCCAGTTTAAGCTGATGGCCACTCAGATTGGTATTTCGGCTCAGCTGCAACAGATTGCGACAGATGAGTTGGGTTCTTCAGTATTATGTAAACCATGATTCGGTCTCCTCGCTGACGTCGATATTCACCACTATACAGTCTCAGGGACTGCAGTCTGCGTTGGTAGCAGAGATGAAACATTCCTCGAACGAGTCTGGTTGTTCTACGTTGTGCAGCTTCAACTGCATCGACGTCGCTCTTGCGCCAGGGACGCCAGGCCTGGATCGCCTATTCCACGTGAGGCATCACGTAGGCGTTTAGCATTTGCGGAAAGAATGATGGCTTAAAATTCTCGAAATCCCTCCGTAAGAGTCCAAGATGATGACTGGCTCTTTCTGAGGCCTTTTCAGACTGTCTCGAGCAACCAAGATCGTCCTGCATGATAACCCCGAGGTCATTTTCTTGGGAAGCACGTTGTAACTGCCGGTCCCCAAGTCGATATTCATAGATAAGCTGATGGCGTATGTTTACGACTTTGCATTTGGTCACGTTGAACTGGAGCCGGTAGTCGAATGACCACGCATAAGCCGTGTCGAGATCGCTCTGCAATGCCATGTGATCATCCAAGGTCCTGATATGATGCCAACTTTTGATATCAACCGCCAACAGTAAAAAATTCGACTGCAGTATACTGCCAAGCTGGATAATGAACTTGAGGAATATTCGTGGCCCCAGCACCGATCATTGAGGCACGTCACACTGGACGTCAATTGGGTCGGAAATGGAGCTGCGAACTCTCACATTTAGCTGACGTTGAATGATGAAGTTGCCGTGCCAACCGGATATAGGGTTACCGATTCCAAAGTTTCGAAGCTTGTGAAGGAGAATGCGGTGATCCAAACGATCGAACGCTTTCGAGAAGTCCAGGTGGGCAACGTCGACTCCCACTCTGGCATCGAGTGCTCAGATGGATGCTCTGTATAAAAGTAATGTTGTTATGGTATCTGAAATTGCCACCTGATGGATGGCTTGGTACGTCCAGAGTAAAGGCTTATAACTATGCGCTGATGCGTGTAATAATCGGAGCGATTTGTTTGAAATGCAAATGAAAAGCACGAAAGTTTCTTATCAGGTAACCACTTTGATATTGAAAGATATGTGTGCGTATTATTGTACGTCCCCTATTTAGCATATTTGATGCTTTGTGTTAGATAGCATTTGAAATTACGGCTAGAGGTTAAAAGTAAACCATTACACATGCATCTCGAGAACTCGCTCATTAAAACGAAAACGGGATGCTCAAGATAAATGGTAGTTATTGCTATATACTACCGATAATATTCCAAAGATCAGTTAATTGGGTTTTTACACCAGAGACCTGGTAAAAACAGTTTAGTATCGTCCATTCAACAGGCAGAGTGATGGTACACTATCCCAACTTACATATGGCATGCATGCCATTGCCATCTCTCTGGTGGCTCGTGTGGTCGAAACACCTCATTGCCAACATTGTGGATAATGGAGGAGAAACGGAGCAGTCTTCGCATGTGTAACAAAGCCAGCTTGGGATTTCGGTTCACCAAATTGTACACATTTGGCGGAAAGCAGTTTTCTTCCAAGGCACACTGTGCTTGAAACAATGGGATCAGTGTGCTGTACGCGGAGTCCTGTAACACAGCATAATCCGGTTCCAAATCTGGAAGGGCTGATGTTGATGAACAGAGAAAAAAATAAAAAATGAAAAATCGCCAGCTGTACGTCGTAACGGCGCTTCGCTTGTGTGCGACTCGGGTGTGGGCTGAGTATACCGCGAGGACGCCCGCCCCTACACGGATTCGAACCGGTGACCTTATGGTTGCGAACCAGACGCGAACACCACTCGGCTACCGGCCGGTTGGGACAGGGCGGAACTAATACTGAAAAGCGCGAAATGTACTGGACGTTGGTGCGGATATCGCCTATTTAAATTGGGACCAAAACAGACCAGGCTCCAGATCCCTGCCAAGTATATTCAAGACATTAAGATTTACATTTTTCGATAGTCTTTTAGAAGCTAAGCAAACATACAACATTGTTTACAATGGCTTACTCTCATCTGAATCTGGTCCAAAGCAAATACACAAAGAGATCGCGGTAGATTTACATCACCATCTGAATAGAAAAACTGCAGTCAGAGAACAGGAGTTTCTATTGTTTCCCGCAGTAAATATTGTGCACCTAACCACCTGTTTTATCCACTCTTGGACTGCTCGGGTAGAAATATGCTCTAAGCTTAATTCCAAATCTCGAGGCAGGTGACAGCTGGACATCCTCTTTTTGGACATCGAACTGGGACACACTTGGAGGTTTCCATAAGACAGCATGTTGTAGAGGCCTTAATTTGAGTGGACATATGTACCCATTAGTTTTATGTATTTGACTGAAATCATCCTTCTTCGTCATTTCGGCTTTCTGAATTCACTGTGATGCTAGTATTACCTTCTTGCACATCAGTGCGTTGGTCTCTGTTGGTTGCTTCAGAGGGCTGACATGGTTTTCGGTGAGATTTGAAAGTGGCCGAAATAGCGAGATCATTTCAACCAGTAAAGTACAGTATGAGAGAGAACATAAATTGTGAGAAATGTTTACTCCACCCAGTTTTCCGGGTGCGCTTAATGAAAGAGATGAATGTGAAATAAATTCTTTAATACGACCTTAGTAAATACCAAAGTTTCTAGAACTAAGTGGAGGCATTTGAAACGCAGGCTTCTAATCCATGCATTCAGAGATACTTATCAATTAAATCTTCTGGGGTATTTGAATTATAAGTCCAATGCTGACTGTTGATTAAATCATTTGATTCTGATCAGTGATCTTAGCTTTTTCACTTTAGACAGAACCGTGTAATCCAACACCAGTAATATATAATTTTATATAAATTATATTAGAAATAAGTAAAACTTCGTCACATATAGACTCACTCAGACAGCCGTCACATGCCCGGAAAAGCACTGCAGGCGCGTTTCATCCACTTGGCAATCGTCAGCAGTGCGCATTCCATCGGACCCTGGTAGGGCTCCAACCCGCGACTCGACTGTTACCAGTCCATGGTTGAGACCACTGAGCTACGGGGGACGGCAGCGGCCATTGCGAATAAGTTACTTGATGTGATATAGGGCAGCTCACTCTCCACTGACTTGCACGTTACTACCATGCAAAGGTCAGAGTAGCCCCTCACCAAGCGACGAAATTACCAAACTTAAGCCGCCAACTAACCAATCGTAGTATAAGCAGTTTGGTCTACGTACTGTGATATTGGAAATGCAAGAATTTCAATGGTGATTCACCCAAGTAAAACACAGTCACACATCCGGCTAACAGCAGATGTGTCGGACGTCCCTTTCATCACTTATGGCTTCATTGGAAAGACACGGTTCCATTAAATTCCATCAACTCGATCCCGTTTTCGTCTTTACACTAGGAAATTATTGTAATTTGGTTAGTTGCATGGCACTTATCCGAACTGGTCAAACTGCGCTTAGTTGCTGTTTACAAAGAAGTCTGCTAGCATCCGAACTACATTCTACACCATCCGGCCTGCAACACCAATGTATTCATGTTGTAGGTTCAGATGTGACTCAAACCAAAACCGTGCACAATATTTCATAACGGTCACTGACTTACCTGCGCCGCAAGTGACAGCAATTCCCACATCTCTTTTAGAGCATGGTACACCTCTCGGATCCGCAAATGCCACACAATCCTCAAGTCGTGACTCGTTTCCAAAACAGTGCCCGATCACAACCACTGGGTAGTTGACCGTCCAGCTGGAAGTGTTCACTGGAACCTGTGTGAGATTTTATGCGGCAACAAATAACGTAGCCATAGATTACCAATAGGTTACGCGTGAAAGGTAACTTCAACTCTCTAGAACATCTTGACTGTAAAATTTAGATAGTCGCTGCATGGATTAAAGGGCCAAACAACAGCGTTCGTAAGTTAGCAAGTGAATGTTGGAGTTTCAGTGGAAAACTTCCCACTTTCCAGCCAAATGTCCTTTGCTTCAAGCTCAAACAACTGCACTAGTCTAGGAGCCTTTAATTAAAGGAAACTAGGTATTTCTGCAACGGTTCGCTAGAGTATGATCTTTAGAAGACAAGAATAACGTCATCTCACTGACAAAGCGTGACGAACACCCTCGACGTTATAGAATTCAACAGTTATTACAAGAATCCTGTTATTTTGTTACACTTAACATAGTTTCTTTGAGTAGATGGAGCAATGGAACAATGGTGAATTACGGGTAAAAAACAGCACTGCTTAACAAGTCCAGTAGGATAGAAATTATTGCGAAAATAAAATTACATGTTAATGTGAAAAGCGTTTTTTGTGGATTCGCCATTGACTTATGTAGATTAGCGCAGATGATCGCGTATTAAAAGTATAAATTCATTGCTTGAAAGTTTGGTAATACACCGTTTGATTGCGTTTTGTAGCACCCTGACTAAAAAGTCATAAAATGAAATGCAAAGGAGACAACGCATCATCAAGTCCTTTTTAATATCTTTAGATTGGTGCAGTGACGATATAATTAGGGACGGCGTCCAAGGTTGGCACATGCGGAGCCAAAATAAATTTCGGAATTCAAACTGACTATACTGTATTGTTAGTTGCAGTGGATGGCTTCCTAGGTTAGTGCTGTGGTTAAATTCTAGCAGCAAGCGGCAAATGTGGTTTGGGTTCTTCAGAATCTGATGAATTATTATGAGATCCCCCCGCAAACGCTGACATCGACTGCTGTAGATTCTTAGAGATTCTAGTCTAAGCTGAGAGGACAGATGAAAGAAGCCTCTGATGTTCTTTGTTGCCTTTCTTGGAGAAGTCTCGAGAACAACTAGGTTCTTTTACTGTCACTGCTGCCAAACCTTGACGTGCAGTCGCGCATTAGCGTTAAGCGTTTGGGGGAAGATTGATGGTTCAAATCTACCAAACTCTCTGCGAAGCAGGCTAAAGTGTTGGTTGTCAATTCTTGATGCCTTCTCGAATGGTTTGGAGCATAGGAGATATTTCTGTACCAGTACTCCCAGGTCAAGGTCCTGAGACGCCTTCTGCAAAGTGTGATCTCTAAATTCGTAAACGTTCACCGGCCGGTGACGCAGGTTGATTCTCTTTCACTTAGCTTGGCTGTACTGAAGCAGGTTCCTCCGTGACCGTTCATTAATGCAATCTATGTTATGTTGGTGATGGTGATCTTCATTACTAATTGCCTGCCACTCTATGCGATCATTGGCGAAAAGTGGAAACATGGAAGATATAATTTTTGCAAGGTCGTTGAGCAACACCAGGAATAAGCGCGGTTCCAGATGTTGCAAACTGACATACATGAAGTGCACGCGAACTGCAATGTACGGTTGACAACACGTAGGTTCGCGGCCACCTCCTTCCCTGCTCTGACACTACACACGGAAGGAGTCGATGATGAGAATATTACCGAAGAAGTATGGATTTCCAGTAAACACACGAATCTCAAAGCCACCGAGCTCAGTGAGCAGATCTGGTAACAGATGCTTAGGATTCAAGCATTTGAGCCTTAGAGAATTCACAGTGTTTTTGGATCACCGAGACCTGGCTCACACAATAGTGATTTGCTTCAAAGGGAATCGAGGAGTATCCTAGAGCTACGTATCACTGCACAAACACACCAGATACCCAAAGGAAATCTACAATGTACATGGCATTCCTTGTTCTTGTTCGTTTTGCGGAGAGCATAGGCAACTCGATTCCCACATCACATACTTTCCTATCTATTGAAAGGCTCAACATCCTCAACACATAGATGTTCTCGTACCTTCTCCAGCTACTCGCACTGTTAAGGGCGTATTTTCAAAATTGTCTAGAGCGTGTTCTGCACTAGTAAGATACAAAAAACAGTATAGTGATTATGGCGATCCGCAAGTAACTTTATCAAAATTCCATCATTCACCGTGAAATACTGCAATTTTAGCACTTTGTATGAGCCTACGTAACCTAAGGGTACATTTTCCGGTTGGCAGTACCTATGTCTCCGGCTCGACTAGCAGTGTTCCTTCCTCCGCCTGACGAGCCCAACCATGTACAAAAACTCGTGGTGTAGTTTCTTGGGATGAGTCCGCAACGCACAACTATCTCTCACATACAATAACAGCGACAGAAATATCTGAAATTCAGTCCAAACGCGGTCCAGGCTAGGAATGCTTATCGAATGCAATCCATGTAACGATGTCATCAGCGATTCAACAGTATGAATTCGTCTTTTATTCATGATATTTACGCTCCACATATTCGTAGAAACGCTATTTAGTGACCTGACCTGAAAATAATCAGCGTTCTTTTAGATATCGTTACGGTCTACTTATGAGTAAGGGGACTTTTGGATAAAAGTTTGCTGATTCATCCCAGCAGCTCACAAGCCAAATTGTCCAATCATCACTCCGGTAAGGCACCAAACGTAAGTATTTGGCCTTTGGAGCCAGTCAATAACGAACATTTCATCGGTCTCTTTCAGGGAACTGAACACGACCTCTAGCAACTCGTGCAGCGTGGTCAGCATCCTATACCTATGAGCATTGTGGAAGGTGGCACATCGTTATAATGCAAATTAACTAAGATATGGCATGATCTAAGGTCAAATATCATGCGGAGAGCAGTTGCTGACCATAAGAGGTCATGAATTCAACCCCACTCTAGCTTTGTACGCTTACCACTGGAAGAATATGCGGTTAACATGCAAATTTTCGGGATTACTAAACGTGGTGCGAATCCGGACTGTTTTCGGAAGAAAGCATCCTACGTAGTATTCATGTAGAGACCTAAATCGACAAGGCAAATGAATTGGCTGACGTTGGTTTTACTTTTTCGGGAACTGTATCTAATCGGCAATGCATAGTAGCACATCAGATCCGGAACGTATTCACTTTCAATGGTCAATACAACTAATGTGCTCGTCTTCATATATTTGTAGAATAGGGCGTGTCCATTGTATACGGACCAATGGTTTATAATGGGTACCAAAGCGAATGCTTGACATGACCCGTAGGATGGTTTTTGGTGGAAATCACAAAATTAAGAAAACCGAATCAGTAACAGAACACGTGAGGTATATGATTCACCAAGGAGTTTGCGTTAGCACACGCGCGAGAATTCCTACCTGAGGTTTAGGTGGAATATAACACCCTCCAGTGTATGTTCTGCCCTAATGCCATCATCTGATAGTTATGGACCACCTCTCTTAGTGTAACTGTGTAATGGTATTGTCAAAGCATGTTTTGAATAAGGATAAGATGGAAGCCCTTATTACGTGCGCCGGAGGGGGTCTTCTGGGGCTGTGGCACTCGGAGCAGGAAAACGTTCGGTTGACATCCTAGTCCGCTGTACCGCGTGGACAGCTTAAACTGATGACTTCTTGGAGACGAGTGTTGGCTGCGTTTCAAAAGATAACGGCATGTGCAGTCGGGGATTGTTAGGATTTGGCAAAATCATAATGAGATTTCCTCGTTCAGGCCTATCACGTCCGCTGTATATTTGTAGTGTTTCAGACTGAGTGGGTGGGGAAGTGGAACAAACATGTGATGTACCTAGTTGCCCGTTGTTATGCTGTATCCACTGCGGTGAGGTGGTGTTGCTGTCAGGGTTTCCGGGCTTGGATAGCGTATTCCGCATGCGGGCTCAAGTACACGCCAAACATTTCCTGAAAGACCGAAGCGTCAAACATCCTGAACGCTCTACAGAAGATGCCGAAGTGTGCGTTCGCTTTGTTCCATGCGTTTTCAGTCTGCGGCCATCAACCAAGGTCATTGTGCAGGGCTACTCCGCGATCGCAATCATTAGAAGACCGCGGTAGCATTAGTGGCCTTAGCTCCGGGGGGGGGGGGCTTTCTCTATGGATCGAGAGAAATACGCTTGGTTCGCAGTTAACGGAACAGCTACAACTATGCAAGGTAGATGGGTATCTGTGTTCATAACCTAAGTAATACAAATTTAAACATCTAAACTCATGCTATCATCCCTGTAGGTCCCCAGAAGAAGCTTCCAAGAATGGCGGTGTTACTTTACGTGAACAGTTGACCATGTCTCCATTTGTTATGCTTCGCATTTTAGCATCCCATTTGGATACGTCCAACCTCAGTTTACTATAAATTCTTTTGTAAACCTTGATGCAAGCCTTTAATCATCTTTTATATGGGATCTCTGCGTCTATTAGATTAGACCACAGATTTGGACTGTGCCTCGCTTTGTCGAGAAATATACCACTTAATTTGGCACGGATGTTAGGCCTTCAGGGACGTGTTACACTAGCGAAATTTTGAAGCTGCCTACCAGTTACTTTACAAGCTGCGGTATATTTGGCTCACCTGTAAGTAGCCCGTTCCAAATCCTCGTCCAACTGATCTGCAAATGACGTTTGCTTCTGCACCCGCAAACCGATCAACACAGACGGGACCCACTAACTTGTGGTCCAATAGTAATTGTGCCACAACGAATGCGGGCGACGAAATGTTCTCTAAATCTTCCAATGTGGCAATGAATGGTTGCTGAAAAGAGAAACACGCGAAAGATTGTGCCAAGTTATTTGAATTAATTGAAAAGTTTCCGAAAGAACCAGTAGTTTTGTTCTGATTCGTTACGGTGCGAGCCGACGTTATGTGACCCAAGAAAGTTAGGATATGTGATGTTCCCCATCCACCAGGCGTTTCTATCGAACATTCCAGAACACATCCAGTGTGTTATCTCAATAGCCAGACGCGTGTGTGGTACACCTGTGCCTGGCCCAGGATTGGGCAAGAATTAGTGATTCGCTCAGTTGCATCAATATATTTAAGCAATCTGGTAGGTAGCCACTCCCCAAGCTGCTAGTCCGCCTGTCTCTTGCTGACAAGCCTCTTCCTGTGCAGCAGCCTTAGGTATACTTTCTATTTTGTTTTTCTCGACAAACCGGGACGGGTACCCGTACGCTCTGGTTGCAGCTACATTTTGTTTTTGCATGGGAATAGAACAAGATGAATTTTAGCAAGGAACTCTGCTGGATTCTGATTCCTCTGCCTCAGATAGGTAGCGTAAAATATCCGCTAATTGCACCACATGCTTACATTTACAATCTGACAGGAATAAGGGAGACATTCAGAGGCTAAACTGAACGATGCCAGAAGTTTAGCTCTGAGCACAACCACTGGGTTTTTCTTTCTTTTCTTATGACTGAACAGAAATGTTTACGACGCAGTCCAACCTGTCTAGGAGGCCCACTCTGGAAGCCGACAAAAAGTGGTCGCTTTTGACAGGTTGTCACACACAGTTTCATGCATAGGGACATTACTCATAGGAGAAAACGTTTGGGATGTTTTGGCTCATCGCGATAAACAGATGGTCACCATAGCATTTTGGAAGGTATATTTATAAGTTTGATATGCTTGCGCAGTCAAAATCTAGCTATTCTCCGGGAGTAAAATAACTTTAACCTTATCGGAGATTTAAACCGCTTTTCGCATCATAGTGTTGGATCACGGATGACAACTTGTTGCAACCTCTTTCCTCCAACATCAGACTAATTCTTATCTAACCCAACCTGCAAGGTAGTGATACCCCAACTAAACATATTCCCGTAAGCTCCATTCCCATTCCCGTTTTCCACAGTTCAGACGGCCGTAATTGATTTCTTTATGCATTCACACATCTTGAACGGTCTTTTATTTTATTTATTGGTGTCTTTAAGCTCACACCCACCCTAATATCATACATTAACGACATCCCGGATAATATTCAATCCTCGATGCAAATTTTTGCAGATGACGCAAAAATCTGGAGAGTTATTCGCTCAACATCAGACTGTGCCCTCCTCCAGAATGATTTGGATAGAATCAACAAATGGGCAGATATAAATCACCTCCCCCTGAATGCTGCCAAGTGTCACCTACTGTCATTGCGCAGCAATCTTGCCAACACGTACCTCTTGGGGCAGTACGCTTTACGGCGCGTGACCACAGAAAAAGACTTAGGTATCATTGTGCAAGAAAGTCTGGGGAATTCGCTCCAATGTTCCAAAGCAGCGAACGTGGCGAACATGAACCTGAGACTTTTAATGCGAGGTTTTGCTGTTTTTGAACGACGGCTGGTACCCATGCTTGTCAACTCCTATATCCGTCCCCACGTCGAATATGCCGTCCAGGCTTGGTGCCCATGGTTAAAACGGGACATTCATCTCTTAGAGCAGCCCCAACGAAGAGCTACCAAGGCAACACGCGGATTATCTGGTCTCAATTATGAAGTGCGTCTCAGTTTAATCGGAATGTTTTCCCCCGAATACCGACGACTAAGCGGAGATCTCATTCTCGCATACCGGATATTAACGGAAAGCGATCACCCGTGCAAATCGCTGCTCACCCTAGCCTCATATAAGCGATCGAGAGGTCATAACCTCAAGCTGATAATCCAACACTCCCGATTGGACTGTAGAAAATATTTTTACTCTCTTAGAATCTGTTCACAATGGAATGACTTGCCAACGCATGTGGTAAACGCTCCGAACATTACAGCCTTCAAACAATTGTTAGACATTCATCTGAGTGACTAACGACACATTGTGGTGTGATGTACCAGGTTTAGACTATTGGCATTTCAGTTCCATGTCGGAATCTAATGATTTTTATCTATTTGCATTTACCATCCTATGGGACTTGTAAAGCCAATGCTTTTTATCCCATCATACACTATTGAACTATTGAACTATATATATATATATATATATATATATATATATATATATATATATATATATAACCACCGTCTGTTGTAAGATAAATAAAAAGCTGACTTTCGATTAACCTTGTCCCATTCTTCCGTTAATTGCCTTCAATAAGTTCAAAGTACTTGCAAAATGCTTGTTACTTTTATTAAAACCATCTTTCTATTGCTGATGGTAATGCTTTGGACAGTGCTTGATAGTGTAAGCTGAAATTCTATACAATTGATTAGATTGCTCTACGGCCTGATTTTAACCTTGTCTCACGTTTATGCTATGCATCATAGTAACTCGGCAATATTGGTAGCAATTTGTATATGCAAAGACCTAAATTTGTCTACATGCCACAGGATGAGACGGTGATGTGTGTGTCTTGCTGGAAGGGACGGCTGGACGCAAGAAATCAACCAAGTACCCAATGTGAGACAAGCGTGACGAGCGCAATCATTGGACGCAGCATGTGCAAACTTCCACTTACGCAACACCGTTGATTGGGCGGATTTCGTTTACGCTTAACGAGCACCGATCAATTGTATGACTGTGTCAAAGGTAGAACACCATTGGTTCAAGGTTGTCTTTGTTTATGGAAGTGCACGCGAATATATATAAAAGCACTCTTTGGGTCAAAGTTGCTGCAGTTTTTGTTACGTTGCCTTAATTGAAAATAACCCACCTGTTGTACCGCCTACCGCAAGCTCCAGTCTTGTCTGTCATCCCACGCACCGCAGTATGCAATGATTGGGTAAGAGTCATCGATGGATCAATCTCAAGGTCATTATGCCTGTAGATTATCTGAATAGAGTGTCTGAATAAAGTGTTTTGCTTTCCTTAGTGGGTTCGGCCCGTAGTGATTCAAGACCTTGATTGCGCAGGGGCCTAGTGTGCGTATTAGGAAACAACATTGGCGCCGCTGCTGTGAAGTGCTACAATGGCATTCCATCTTCCAACTCCGGACGTATTTTGGTGTGCTTCACGTGTCAAACCTAGTGAGAATGACTGGGCTCAATGGAAAACATATTTTACCAATTACTCCGACTTACTACCATCAGCTGCTACTTACAAGCAGACCCAAATGTTGAAACTTCCTCATCACCTAGTAGAAAATGAGGTACAGCTTTACTTGTATGCACTGGAAGTGCAAAAGTGAACAGGCTCACAAAGGCGGAAGATGTTGTGGATGGATCTTAGGGCGCCCAACCTAATGTCTTTGCTGAAAGTTACAAATACTGCTGTTTGGTACAAGAGGACTCAGAGTCCCTGGAACACTTTGTTTCCCACTTGGTCCGTGCAGTAAAAACATGCGATTACTCCAGCATTCCAAAGAATAGATTTGATGGGGCTATTCTGAGACAACAATTAACATTCGACATCACACATCATCGTATGCGAGAAATACTACTTCTGGAAGATCCCTCGAAGCTTTCCTGTGATAGTGCCATAGAGGTCGCTAGGTTCAAAACAAGTGTCTTTGAACAGTCACATCTGTTCAGCCCCAAAGAATTTCTCAATATCAGTAAGCTTCGAAGCACGAATGCTATACCATCTCAGAATGTGACTGCTTTGTGCTTTCGATGTGAAAGTTCTCAGCACAAATCAGATTGTCATACGTGTCCAGCCCGTACAGTAGATTAAAAAAACTGTGGTAAGCGAGCTATTTCGCCCGGTGTTGTCGCTCCCCCGTGTAGCACTAGTAGTACAACCGTCGACTGAGTCTTCTTCTGCGTCCGCTACGGAAAATATTTATGTGGTTAAAAAACTTCATCAGCCAGACAATCGACAAACATTCTTGATGGAGCCCAAGCTCGCTTCTTCTGACATTCGTACAGTTATGCTTCACTGTGCCAGTCGCGATGGAATTAGATTCTGCATCGTCAATAAAATTCACGCTATCTAGCCTTTATGACAATTACTTACATGACATTCCATTGCATCGCACTTCGCACAAGTTTCACTCTCACACCGATGTCCCTGTGTGTATCCGTGGGTATATATTGACGAAGCTTAGTCTATAGTCGTTCGCATCCGACCTTGCCGTATACGCGGCAACTGAAGCCAGCCCAGCTTTGCTGGGGTGAAATGCTATGATCGCTCTTAACATAATCCATCGATCAAATGCGCATCGTTGCACGCAATGCACCAATTCTTAAAGGTTTATATCCCAAATTATTTACTGAGACGATTGGCCGGATTTCATCTGTCGCTTATCGCATATGCCTTAACAAGGACGCTAAGCCGTTTTCTATATAGCAGCCACGTCCTATTCCGTTGGCGAAACGTGTGATGGTTAAGAAACACATACAGGAATGGGATCCAACGAGCTGGTACAGCCAATTAACTGTCACGAATAAGTGCATCCCATGGTCATGATCTTAAAGAAGGACGGTACTGTGCACATTAGCATTGACTTGAAGGCGTTGAATAGTCAGATCGTCGTCGGAAAGTGCTTCCTACAATTGCTGTTGCTAGTCAGCATAATTGCTGCACGATTTTTCTGTCCTTTAGACCCCAAGAGGGATATTTTCTACATGCCGTTAACACCAGAATCGAGACGATTAATTGCTTTTCTGTCATTTAGCCATCTGTTCCAGTGTAAAGTTCTACCAATGGGGCTCAGCCCCGCTCCCGCAGCTTGGCAGAAGTTCTTGAAGCAATCATTAGCAGATCTAGCGGGACAAGTCGCTTACATGGATGATATTTGCGTTCTCCGCCCTTCAAGAGAAGTGCACGACTCAAGGCTACGCGCTGTAGTATACCGGTCGGAGAGCCTAGATCTTCGGCTTAATCTCGAAAAATGCACCTTTTGTGCCACTGAAGTCGAATTCCTCGGGTACATCTAATCATCCGGTGGAATCCGACCGTGCGCTACTAATACTCGGACTATCACAAAAGTTCCCATACCGAAGATTGCACCTGAAGTTAAGCATTTTCTTGGTCTATGTGCGTACAACGTAAGCTGTTTGCCCGATTTTGCTACCCTAGAGGGCCCGTTGAGAATGCTGGCTTAGAAAAATGCCATCATCCACTGGGGCTCTGAACAACAGTCTGCCTTTGAAGAAAATAAAGGCGCCTTTTCTCTAGACCAATGCTGGCCATTTTCAACGAAAATACCTTACCATCGTCTAGACGGATGCGTCAAACATCGGTATAGGAGCGGTCCTGTCGCAGATGCATACCGGAGAGGAAAGTGGGATTACACATGCTTTTAGAAAAGTGGCCCCTACATAGGTTTCATAATCCACCGTTGAAAGTGATCCCTCGCCTGGGTCTGGGACTGTGGAAAATGGCCCCTATTCATGTTTGGTCGGTGGTTTACATTGCGTACAGATTACGCTGCTGTGACTACCCTCCTTAGTTGAGGAACCAACGGTTACAAGCCACTGCGGATTAACCGATGGTAAGCGCGTTTAGTGAACTATGATTTTCAAATCATATTATGCATTAGCTCCGAAAACCTTATGTCAGGTAGCTTATCACATCTTCCCTTTGACAATTCTGAGAAGAATGAGGATGAGGAAAAAACCTCATCGTTTCCGCTTTGCATTCAAGTGAGCTTTCGGCAGTAACCAAGCAAGAGCTTCAAGAAACTAAGCAAGATGACCCAAATGTACAAGCAGACTGGGTTGTCGGCTGACTGCGACGAACAAAAATACTCACAAAAATCCTTCTACTTATAAGTAATACAAATTCGCACTTACGGTCTCCATAAATGCTAGTCGATTCATAGCTGCCGGAACCGGGAAGTCCTGACGCCGGAAGGCCAACCGCTGTCATCTGCATGGCAGGTGCCTGCATGGCAGTGGAGGGTGGGTCGGGCTATATCGCATTTGGCTAACAATTCGTGATGGTCGGCTACCGTCCTCCATGGAGCAGCTGCGTAAGCAGCTGGCTAGTTGGCACAAGCCACTAGCAGTCAGGGGTTCGATCCTCCGTAGAGGACCGAAGGATGCGCACCAATAACGAGCCCCAATAGGGCGAAACGGCCTCCTGGTGCTTACCCGGGTTGGTAGTTGACTTATCTGGGTTGTCGGCTGACTGCGACGAACAAAAATAATTTTGTGACTAGAGGGTGTCTGTCCCTCGTTTTGCTTTCTCGGGTGGGTTCGGTCCATCGTGATTCAAGACCCTGCATGCGCAAGGGCCTAATGTGCTTAGGGATACAGCACCGCCCTTGAAAGACTGACTTGTGCGACAGATGCAAACAATGAACTTCGCACGAACAGCTATTCATCTGTGCCCCAAATATTATTTTGTCGTCCTTTGTTGTAGGGAGCAAGAATGTATCAATTACTGATCGGACATACTTGTTATTTGAGATGAAATTAATCCGAATTACAATCTTAGGGTTGCGTCATAAGTTTTCAACGTGAGCGCAAACAGCGATAGACGAACTATATCCAGGTATCAGTGCTATCAACCAGCATGCAATTACTTTTTGCAGCAACCTACGGAGGTCATATTGTAGCGAGAACGACAAGACAGGGGGGTAGACGTTTGTTGCACACCGAAAATGGGCACATGAGGGTCTCACGCGCGCCATCGAATATCGACTAGATTTCCGTCCCACCACGCAACACAGGTACGGATGTTAGAGACGAGCCAGTCGTTTCGCCTCGGGAGCCCTGACTTGGAAGTCCCGCCTTCCTGTTTTCGCCTCGATCTCCACTTCTCTGTACCCGATTTTGATCGGCCAAAAGTCGTTCGAGAGCTCTCGAATTGCTTGTTCTGGGCTGTGTCAATCGGCTCGGCCACGGTCCTGTGGGCTGCGCTAACGGCGTATATGTCTGATTTATTGCGCTGTCCCCATATTCCTGCTCCGGAGTTCCGGGCCCAGGCTCGTCGCTAGCCGTCTTTCGCGATCCGCTCTCAGCTAGCTCCGAAGAGCTCCCCAGAGCCATTCTTGGAAGCGGCCACTCTACACCCGCCCCTCCTCCAGGACCTTTCTTCCTCTCGTACCATGGTCGCAGGAGAGCAGCATTCACCCAACGTTTCATTCCTCCGCAGTCGATTAAGAAGTGGCCCGCTTTCTGGTCGATAATGGTGTAGGGGCCTTTCCAGCGTTCCCTGAACTTGCTTGCTCCCGGCCCGTCATGATCCGGCCGATCATTATTCCGTAACTTGACCCGTTCTCCAATCCTGAATGGCCTCCACTTGTGAGTTGCATGCCTGGCGTCGTAATTTCGCTTATTCCGCGCTTGTCGAGCTTTGGTTTCGCTTCTAGCTTACCATCGCAGTCGCTCTTGATGCTCAGCTGGATGTTTCCACTCACCATGGTTCGGTAGGCAAGTATCGAGCGCAATCCGTGGTTCTCTGCCGAACAGTAATTCGAATGGCGAGACCTTGGTGGTTGATTGCATGCAGATCCGATACGCGATCAGAACCTGAGGCAAAGCATCTTCCCATGCCAACTTCGTGCAGTTTATCCACGTCTTCATTGTCCGGTTGAACCGCTCGGTCATGCCGTTGGTTTGTGGGTGGTACGGTGAAGTTCGCCGTCTCTGGATGCCCCACTTGTCCAACACTGCCTTAAACGCTTTTGACTCGAAGCAGGGCCCTTGATCCGTGATGATACACTGTGGGATCCCATACCTTGCAGGCACATTGAATTCGAATACTTGCGACACTGTCTCGCCTGTTTGGTCCTTGATTGGTATGGCTTCCATCCATCGAGTGAAGTGGTCAAGCAGCACTAGAATGTATCTGTTTCCTGTTCGACTCACTGGTAAGGGCCCAAAGACGTCCAGTCCCCAACACTGAAGTGGCTCACCAACCTCCATCGATCGCATCGGCGGTCTCGGGGACTCCATCTCCCGACTCGTTTGGCAGTTTGGGCACCCCCTAATGTATGCCGCGACATCCTTCCTCATGGTTGGCCAAAACACTCGCCTCCGCAGCAATTCAAAGACCCGCTCGAATCCCATATGGGCGCCATCATGAGTTATACGCATCACACGTTCTCGCTGACTTGGTGGAACAAAAGGCACTTTCCGTCCGTCTATCGTCACCACCACGTTATTGTTTTCGACCTTCAGCCTGTCCTAGATCTTGAGGAGTTCCTCCACCTCCTCCGATGTAGCCTCCGCTTTGGTGCCAGCCCGTAAGTGAGAGCACAACACATTCACGAATTCATCTGTCCTTTGATCTCCCAGCAGGTTCCTCTCCCCATCGCGATCGCCCGCACCGGTATGGCATTGTCTGGCATGATGTCGTCCAAACACGGGCGTGACAACGTATCTGGCAATACATTTTGCGTTCCATCCACGTGCTCAATGGTGAAGTTGAAATCCTGCAATCGGTAGGCCCATCGCGCAAGCCGTCCTCGCGGGTCTTTCGCCGTCATCAAACACGAGAGCGGTTTGTGGTCAGTGACGATCCGGAATTCATTCGCCAGTAAGTAATTTCTCCACTTCTCTAACGCCCACACGATGGCCAAGCATTCTTTCTCCGTTGTTGAATACTTCTGTTCCGCCCCCGTCAGCACTCTGCTCGTGTACTCCGCCACCCCAGCCGGTTGAGACAAAACCGCACCGATTGCCACGTTGCTTGCGTCGACCGCCACAGTGAACCACTCACCAGGATTGGGTAGCCGTAGACATGTCGGGGCTTCTGCTATGCCTGCCTTTAGATGGTCAAAGGCCTGATCCGCTTCAGCTGTCCACATGAACGGCACGTCCTTGCGAAGCAGCTACAACAACGGGCTGACCTTCTCTGCGAACTGGGGCACAAACTTTGAATCATATACCACCACTCCCAAGAACGAACGGAGCTGACGCTTGGATTTTGATTTCGCGAAGCACTTGATCGTCTCGCGTTTCTCCGGAAGTGGATGGACTTGACCATTGCCCACGATGTGACCCAAGCATACACTTGACTTTTGGCCAATCTGCGACTTTTTACGACTGAGTTTCAGACCAGCTTCATCTAGCCTCTGCAGTACTGCTCCAAGTCTGGTCACATGTTCCTGTTCCGTCTCAGAGAAGACGATGATGTCATCACTGTACACAACCACGCATTGCAGGTTCGCGAGGACCATCAGCAACAAACGCCTGAATGTAGCCGGGGCGTTGCACAATCCAAACGGCATTCTCAAAAACTCATACTGCTGGCCATTGACACTGAAAGCCGTCTTGTGGCGATCTTTTTCTGCGATCGGCAGTTGCCAATATCCCGAGCGGAGATCAATCAGAGAAATCTGCTTCGCACTGTGAAGGCTTGAGAAAATTTCTTCCATCTGAGGCATCGGGAATGCATCCTTCACAGTTACCCTGTTTAGTTCTCTGAAATCGATGCAAAATCGATAGGTTACGTCGGCCTTCTTCGGCAATAGCACGGGTGATGAATACGGGATGTGCGTTCGCTTGATGATTCCTTTCGATTCCATCTCGGTCACCTGCTTCTGTACCTCAACCAAGGTGTTCTGTGGAATTCGTCTGAAGATTGGCTTGCATTGTCCTCCTGGGATCAACGGTATTCGGTGTTCAACCCAATTGCAAAATCCGTAATCATCTTCCGCGTCTGTGAATAAGTGGGCATACCTGCTCAGTACGTTGCGTATTGCACGGTTCTGACAATCAGGCACGGCTTTGAGGGCACCAACCCGGTCGGTTCTCCCCTTGTTTATCTCGATCGTCTCGTGCGCCACGATCACCACATCGTTTTTTCAGGTCAATTGTGACACCGAGCCGTTCCAGGATGTCGGTTCCGATGATGGTTTCGGTCGTCCCCTCCACGATGAACATGTCATGGTTGATGAGCGTTTCTCCTATCCTGATTCGTAACCGCTGCGTGCCCGTCACTTTCAAAGAATGCCCGCCGACCGTCTGCATCGTGATTGAAGATGGGTTTACTGGAACCCCATTGAACCTCTTCGTAATTGACACTGCCGCTCCTGTGTCTACTATGGCTCGGACAGACACACCTTCTATAGTTACCTGCAGGACTGGTACTCGCCACCGACTCGGCATGGCTAGAGAGAAACAATGGGGCACCTTGACGATGGTGCAGAATCTCGCCACATGACCATTCTGGTTGCATCGGAAACAGCGGCGACCGTTCCGGATTACCCGTACATTGCGTTGTGAAGTGGTGCTTGAAGACTCTATCGACAACAGCTGCTCCACCATTTCGGATAGGCGATTTACTTTCTGTTCCAACTCAGCATGCTGGATGCTTCTCACTGTCACTCGTTCCGACAAATTCTGAGCGACCGTCACCAGATCCAACGCTTTGCTGTCTCCCACCAGCGACGCCAATTTCACCTGATCATGGAGTGGACTGGGCAGACTTCGGATAAACTGCTGTTTCAGTAGGCGCTCTCTTGCTTTGCCCTCTAACTCGGGGAGCCCAATCGCTAGATGTCTGTCCAGCTGCTGGAAAAACACCATCAAATCCTCCTGTTCGTCCCATCTGGCTGCGTGAAATCGTTGCAGTGCTCGTTCTCTCTCCAGATCCTTCCCAAATTCTGCACACAAGGCAGCCCTCATCTCAGCGAACGAACAACCGGGTTTGTCCTTTCGAGTGAGCAGATACACCGCCTTGGCTCGTCCACTCAACCGTGTGCCCAAAGCAAGTAGCAAATTTGCATCCCCTCACTCACGTGCAAGCCGCAATTCCGTCGAACTCATCGAGCCACGCCTCCACGTCACCGGCCGCAAATTGCTCCAACCGGGTCAACTCCATCACGATTGGTCACGGCACCAGTGTAGCGAGAACGACAAGACAGGGGGGTAGACGTTTGTTGCACACCGAAAATGGGCACCTGAGGGTCTCACGCGCGCCATCGAATATCGACTAGATTTCCGTCCCACAACGCAACACAGGTACGGATGTTAGAGACGAGCCAGTCGTTTCGCCTCGGGAGCCCTGACTTGGAAGTCCCGCCTTCCTGTTTTCGCCTCGATCTCCACTTCTCTGTACCCGATTTTGATCGGCCAAAAGTCGTTCGAGAGCTCTCGAATTGCTTGTTCTGGGCTGTGTCAATCGGCTCGGCCACGGTCCTGTGGGCTGCGCTAGCGGCGTATATGTCTGATTTATTGCGCTGTCCCCATATTCCTGCTCCGGAGTTCCGGGCCCAGGCTCGTCGCTAGCCGTCTTTCGCGATCCGCTCTCAGCTCGCTCCGAAGAGCTCCCCCGAGGCATTCTTGGAAGCGGCCCCTCTACAATATGCTTACAGATAGGGGTGTATTTTATTTTCATCCGCGCTTTTATTATGGGAATTCACGCGGTAGTTTGGTAGAACGCTTTGATGCATATATGTGGTAGCCATTGTGTATGGCCGAACGATGGAAAACTCAGGTATCGCTGGGAAACCCTGACCCACACACGTTTGTGCGCGTTTTTATGAATCCAACCATCCGGTTTGCAGCATGCTCTCTCTCTCTGTGTGCCCTGTGTGGATCCTTCTCGTCCGTATTGTCACCTATTAATACATCGCTCCTAAGAAGCCTCTTTGACCGGTTCTAGGTCACCTCTCCTGTCGTCCACATACCCAGATGTGCATTATAATTAGCGGTAGACACATAGGGCCAATAATTCTACCTGATGACCTGTCTAATCCGATCCCCGATCAAAAGTTTGAGTGTTTGTCTACCGATCGAATAACCGGTTGTACGCCGAGTTGCTCCCATTCGACTATCGTCAAATTTGTGGATCGCTGCGTTAACGGCACGGCACGCATCGACTGTTTCGGAGCTAATCCGGCGCTGGTTACTGGTGACTTATGTGTACAACCACTTATGGTTTAGTACTACTTTGTAAACAGAACAAGGAACCAATTACTTGAAGTTCGCTGCACCAGCTTCCAAATCAGATGGTTTTCCACATTTCCGGAAATGAAATGGACTGCCGTTTCAACCTATTGCGCACATCACTATTGTGCATCCATCGGATCCATCAGGATTCGAACCCATGACCACCAGCGGCTTGCACCGCCAGTCAGCAGCTTATGCCACTGGGCCACGGGTGACAGCTTCGGACCGTCATGATTTTCAACCAAACTGCGATATAGCGCGTCTTATTCTTCACTGTCATACAACTTACGAACCTTGCAGAGGACAGGGTTGACCCCGAAAGACACGACGTTCACGAACAGCAGCGATGTACGACATAGCAGTTAGAAACTCTCAGGGCGGATTTCTTTGATGTAGTCAGGAGTAGGGGACTTTGTTAATAATAATTGAGGGTCCATAGCAGTCTATTCCAAATCAGATAGTCGTTCACATGCCCGGAAAAGCGCTAAACTGCAGTTTCAGCCTGTTGGGCATCGTCAGTAGTGCGCATCCATCGGATCCATCAGGATTCGAACCCATGATCACTAACTGCTTGCACCGCCAGTCAGCAGCTTATGCTGCTGTGCCACGGTGAACAGCTTCGGACCGTCGTGACTTCCTTATGAGTACATCAGAACAAGAAAGGCCGAATCCAACTGGTGTTTTTGATAACCTGATATGGTCCCGATGCGCAGCTGAACGGCGATATCTTT
This sequence comes from Dicrocoelium dendriticum, assembly GCA_944474145.2. Classification (NCBI taxonomy): domain Eukaryota; kingdom Metazoa; phylum Platyhelminthes; class Trematoda; order Plagiorchiida; family Dicrocoeliidae; genus Dicrocoelium; species Dicrocoelium dendriticum. The sequence continues at coordinate 137,210,393 of OX104065.1, read as the reverse complement.
GGTCGATATTACATATTCCATTAAATAACATTAAACTTGCAACCCTTTAAATTCTCCCCCTAGTCGTCCCTCTCTTCTGGTCTACAAACAATCAAAAGGCCTTCCTAAATACTATCGACTTCTTTTAAACAGCGAATAAGGACATAATCATCCCTGGGAACTGGTTACCGAGAAGGCGGAATTCATAAATAACTCTTGAAACCTACCCTGTCTAGAATGTTAAACATCATCATCACCCTGAAATTGATCCAAGCGAGTGTGCATTCGACCGTTTCACAAATTATAACTTGCGTAAAGTAATCATGTACACTGTGTTTCACTTCACCACATCGAGATTGTTACAAAACATCATAGTTGTTTCGAGTATCGGAAGAGACCAATAGTCTTTCCGCCGGTAGCTGTCCACGTACAATGTAGCCAAATTAATTCTGAACAATATGGCCTAAGAGACCTAGCCGCCAAACGTATCTACATGAGAGCTGACGGGGAACACTAAAGTCATAACCTCACATGAATGCTCTCAGAACTAGAGAAGAAGGACTGAATGATAGCAAGTATTTGTTTACGTCCTCCGCCAAAAACGAAGCGTGCCTTCTACAACCTCATATTTATCGCTCGAAAGAATAGCAGCTTATTTCATAACCTGTAGAAGGTGAATGTTGATAAGGCACATTTGTTGATACTTTGTGGCAATATCCTATGGGAAACCCACTTGTCCTGGAGTCAGTCGAGCTCCGTAACATTGATCCATCGGAAGCCGTCAGTTATCTATTTCTTAGTTAAACATGACTATTCAACTAAAACTCCAAGTTTCTAGTAACTATTGGAAACGATGACGGTGGGAATGATCTAATTAAATGAACTATCGTCACAGCTACCTCAGCACCAAAGCACGGATTCAGCACACACACACACACACACACACATACAGTACGGTTATTGGTGTTTCATCACTGACCATACGCATCAAATCGGATAGTTTCGGGTCCACCTGCCGTAAAGTGGGTTGTCTGGGGTTGTATTGCCATTGCACCGGTGTTGGATCAATGCATATAACTCCGGCTTCCTCACGTTGAAAACAATCGTGCTCGGACCAGAATGTGCAGTCTTCCAGATGTGCCTCGTCACCACGGCAAACCACGTCGTCCATCACGTAGTTGTCTATGGAACAAGGAGCGACAGAGATGTATGTGATTAAATGAGGTACTGGATGAAGAGGGTCAAAAATGAAGAAAAAACTCCGGCTTGTACCCAACTATATAACCGCCGAACGAAAGCAAATAATGCAGGGCTTCTCGATCGCAATCCGGTAAACAAAACCAATATGAATAGCAGATAGTTATTGATCCACTGATCCACAGTACACGGCTCACGAAAACTAAGCTGAAAGTTCCGAGGATGTGAGGCGTGTTTAACAAGCTAGTTCGGCAGAACAACCAATCTGCGCACAGTCGACCCAAATCGATAGCCGCCATCTATGCGCGTGCTAAACACTGGACAGCTGTTTTGTTCATTCGCTACTTCCTAGTGCAGCATGACTCGGCGATCCTACTTTTACGGGACTCTGACGAAATCCCTTGTCTCACAAGGAATCGCGACATCCACCGCGATCAAAAACCCATTTCTGCTACATCTCAGCTATTCTCTCATGAGGTTGTATGGTTAGAACTAGCCAACTTGTAGTAATTACAGAATTGTGTTTTGTCGGCCAGCTAGCGGCTAATAAACGAGCAATCGCCCCTGTAATTTTTGAAGTAGAAAGGTATACGTCGCATTACAGGACCCTAATTACTTAATTAGTTAATTACTTGACAATCGCTTCTGCCAAGATGCACCATGGTCTAGCGATTTTACCCCACTGTTTAGATAGAAGATGGGCACCATTGTTATCACCAGTCCGATCCGACGGAATGCGTGTTGTTGATGAGTTCGAAAGAGAGGAGACGGCATGCTATTGCTTCACAGGTTAGGAAAACTAGGCGTAATTATGAAGAATCTTCGAACTCGGCACAGTCATGCTTAAAATTCTTAAAGCGATTGCGTTGTTCGTGTCTGGTGTTTACCGCCAAAGTCTACCACAGTTTGAATAAAAGCCTGGAACACACTGGCCAATGGTGGCTAAGTCCTCATTGAAAGTGCGACACTTATCATCCTCAAGCCTCAATGATAGATCTACCTTATGATAAGCAGCTTCCGTCATATATCAGTTCTACGACGTTCGTGGTGCAAGGTTTTCAGATACGTGACTAGTGGTCTTTCGAAGCAAATTCTAGACATTGCGTTACCTTTTCACATTTCGGAGCGGTAAATAAGGTTGACAGTTCCGTTCAAGGTCCCTTGCCTGGTACACGCAATTATAGCACAACTGACATGACAGGAGCAGGAGCTCACCGTTTTGACACTTCCGCAACGTGGAGTCACTAAATGATCAACGCGTTACATCACTTACCATGCGAACAATGCCTAAGATGGCTAGAAATTCTCAGTCGAGGAGATGGGCGTTTACGTCCTGATATTATCATGGTTTACCAGATTTTAGGCAACACTAATCTTTCGTGATAATAACCGCAAAATATCAATCATAACGCCACATTAAGACATCATAATTTCAAACTGACGGAAAAGCACTACCAACTGAAATGTAAAGGGAGTTACTTCTGGCTATAAATTTACCGCAAATGGGAATCCCTACCAGAAGATGTACTTTCCTTCTCTACGTTAGCTGGTCGTATTACACCACATCATTTAACACGCGTGAACCATGTGCACATTCGGTAAACTAACCGTATCAGTCATCACCAGTTGTGCTCTGGAAAACCAAAGACGGTAACCTTGGATACTGGAAATACCCATATGTGAACCATTCAGTAGTGCAAATGTTTGATTGGAAGTTTGTTACCAAGGTTTGTTCACTGCTTAATATTATAATGGACAAATCTGATTACATGATGAAAGCACAACACCTACGCAGTGATATCAACACATACAAGCCGATAAACGAAGACCCGACAAAACGCTTAGAAGGCAAAATCAGACACACTCTGCAAAAACTGGAACAAGTGGGGAAAATCACAAAATTGGATCACAAGAGGATGCGACCACAAGACTCGGTACTACCGTGGTTCTATAGCTTACCTAAAGAACACAAAAGCGGAGTGCCGCTTCGCCCCATCATGTCGTTACCCGGAGCATCAAATTACTGGCTTTCAAAGGAGCTCTGAAGACGGTTAAAACAACTAATCGCGAGATCGGAACACTCGATCAACTCAGCAGAACAGTTCCTTGGGAAACTTTAAACCACAATCACTGAACGAAACGAAATAATGGTCTCTTTCGATGTTACCGCCTTGTTCACCTCCATCGATATTGGTTTGGCGAAACAAACAATGACGCGCCTGCTAGAGGAGCACATGTCGTCTGATACAAACAGTAAACTCGACCCCAAACAGATGATGGACTTATTTGAAATCTGTTTAACAACACATTTCACTTTCAATGGCCAAATTTACGGACAGATAAGAGGTACACCAATGGAATCACCGATCTCTGGTCTGGTAGCCGAGGCAGTGATGCAGTGCACTGGAACAAATAGCACTCCCGATCGAGAGACAAAAACTTTGGGTACGATACGTAGACGACACGTTCTTTATCCTCAAACGTTCCAAATTGGAGGAAACACACGAACTAATCAACAGTGTGTTCGATGGCATCCAATTCACCAGGGAGGAGGAGAACAACGAGCAGTTACCATTCTTAGACGTTCTCATACGACGGAATGGTGCTGAAAGATTGGAAACTACAGTCTACCGAAAATCTACGCGTACCGCCCAGATCCTCAACTACGGCAGCAATCATCCGGTATCCCACAAACGCAGCTGCATGCAAAACCTTTTCAAACCAACACAAAAAATATCGTAGTGCTCCGCATCTGAGAAGGAGAAAGGGTAGATCATCTCTTCAATCTGTTCAAGCGGAACTCGTACCCGAATGGCTTCATTCTACGCTACATCGCACCACAATTGTTTGCTCGACACACCTAGACAAATGCAACAGCTGTAAAGAGAACAACACTGCCCTTTGTCAACGGAATTTCTGAAGTGGCAGCGAGGCTTCTATTGCCTTTTGGAGACAAAGTTGCACACCAGCCAACGGAAACAATTCGCAATAAACTCTACAAAGTGAAAGATAAACTTAGCAAAGAGGAAGAAACTGGTGCAATTTATAAGATCTGCTGCCGGAACTGCCACAAATACTACGTGGGACAGACTGAGAGAAGGTTTGGCACAAGGCTACCGTGCATATGGATGCTGAGAACCATCAAATCGACATAGAGCATGCCAGTATCCTCGGAAGGGCTGAAAGCCGGCAAGCACGTGAGTTCATTGAAGCCTGGCATTCAAAGCAGAACTCTACCAATAAACACTTGGACATTGAAAGCGCTTACGAGGCACTGTGAGCCAGGCTGCTGAAGCCGCACTGATGATGTTTGCTAGTCAGGCAACGAAACGTCTGCACAATAATCACTTAACTCGAAGAACAGCTCAAAACCCGCATCCACACCCCGAGCTACGGATATTCCCATTTATTTCAAAGCTTAATATTCTTTTCTTTTCATTTTTGTAGCCCAAACCGACCAACCGGCGCAATACGTTAGACTTTTACATTTTGTCCGCAATACAACGTTAGGCAAAGAATTCTTACTGAAAGTCCCATTAGAAGTATTTCACGCAACGTTGAAATGGTTTCCGATACCACTTGGTGACTATGTGACTGCCGTCAGAGATATGCAACTAAAGTGAAACGGTAATGATCAATAGCCTGCCAAGACCGCATTTCAACCTATTTACCTTCTGAATTTGTCAATGGCAGCTTTCTTTGTATTTACCGTAACTGACGCGTCTGAAGTGATTCTAGTAGCCACTGTCTCTGCTAATAGTCAAATTGTACGAAATGACTTCAAACCCAGAACCGGCTGTTTATCCGTGAAACACTTTCCTTGGATGACATATTTGCGAAGTCGGTGTCACAGATGCGAAGCTTACCGAACTACACAGGATGTGGCCCAAGATTTTTGAAGGCAGTCCTACGATTAAAACAAATGGTAGCACGGCTACTGAAAACCTGGTGCGTGTTTCGTTGCAGGCTACCGTCAGAGCTTCGGCTGAATGCATCAAGCGATATGCCTTCCAGAGACAATTTTTCACCCAAGAACCAATCGCGATGGGAACTGTAATGGAAGAGCGCGCCAGCAGTGCGTCTGATGAGCCTATGCAACCTACCGATGAAATGAGTGGTCAGACACCTTGCGCTGTACGAAGAAGGTTCGCTTTGGGACTAAGTAGGCAGACGAGAAATATGACTTCGAACCAGTCGCCAAGTACACACCGAGAAAACGAGTAGTCGCCGGCCGCTCACACCTTGGGGAAACTTAAGGGATGAATTGCACAAGCTCCGACACATTGCAGGAGTCTGAGAAATATTTATGTATGTACACTAACGCCCAAGGGTTCCTCAGTAAACTTACCGAACTTCGGCTACGTCAGGTCGCGAATGCGTAGGACGTAATTTCCATGACCGAAAACTGGATAACCAAAAGTTGCTGAAGCTGAAACTGAGTTAGCAGGGATGTGACCCATCCGGAATGATCGTTCCAGCAGAGGAGGTGATTGCCTTCTCTACGACCGCAGTGACCTGGAATGCGCAGTATTTGATGACCCGGAAACTCATGTTAACGACTCACTCTGGTGTCGTCTCCGACTAAGACACAACGATGCATGTCTCGTAGCTGTCGTTTAACGAACACCAACATCCACACCGGAAATAGATTCCAGCTTGATACGTGCTTTGAACATGGTAACACGCCATAGATACAGCCACATTCTCATCGCCAGTGACTTCACTGCACACCGTCTGGAGGTATGGGCATCACTTAATGAACAGTTCAAAGCAGACTTGCATGAACTTGTCGCTACTGTTCCCTTTTACAGTCATGGCACCTCGCCCAATAGATTCGGCGCAACAAACGAACCGTCCATATTGGATCTAGTGCTCACAACTGAGAAGCTCATGATCCTCAAGTCACTGATGAAGAGTCCATTCGGCAAAGTGACCTTGTGATCATAAAATTTATCTATGTTTGTTATGCAGCGTCTCCGCCTGAACCTTCAGAACAAACTCATAAAACCATGCACTACCTCGTCTTGATGGAATTCATCGATGCATCCGTTTGTTAGTTCGCAAACAGCAACCCCATTGGCAAGCTTTAGACAGTGTTCCTGGAAAGACAGGGATATGGTCAAAATAACATCCGAAACCTAGCCAATTTATGTCGAAATAGTGCGATCTATTCTCAGACGCAGAACTCAAAAATTATTTGGCAATAACAGATGAGCATGGCGTTCCTACAAGTGTAACAACGACTTGGAGACTTGGGGCAAATTTCTGAACCACCACAATCATTGCATTACGCTTCTCTGTGAGAACCAAAATATTTGTTAACCGTGCTTGGCCAAAAGTTTCTGGCAGAAAACAAACTACTGTCTAGGCATACCAACAATCTTCTTAAAGTAAAACATGGCATCCCTCGGCTTTTCAGAAGAGATGGTAGGGCACAAAGCGCCAAAGAAGCTACTAGCGCGCACCGGTTAAAATACTCCATGAGTTTCCAACTTGCAGTCTGTCCCTATCACCTACCGTCAAGCATATTGCAAACCCCATGGTTTACACATGGAATTTTCAACTCAGCAACTGTACAAAGGAAGTTACTGTTGTTGCGCAATCATAGATCTTCGGGAACTAACAACGGCCTCCCTAAAGCACCGAAGGCTAAGGCGCATATGATGAGGAAACAGAAAATTCTTATCCAAGCAGCTATTTATTGTGGACACTTCCTTGGAACCAACTGATCGATCTGTCTTGCTTGTACAAAGGCAAAAACATGCCATTTCTGTATTCAATCTCATTAATATTACTACGCTTCTGCCACCACATAGTTTATATTCCTCTTTATTTTATTTTTGACCACGACTGGGTCGATCTCCTGAAGTGACGGATTGAAGCTTTCAACGCCAATAAGTATACCCATGCAAGGTGCATCGCCATTGGTTATCTGGTGTGAAAAAAGTTTGACTCAAAAAGACGGTTGTTGCTACGGGCTAGTCGGCTTGACTAGCCACATTATGTACACATAAAACCAAGCCTATAGATGAGTTAGCAAGATGCCAACTTAGTTGCTTTAAAAGCTTCATCGGCACACGGCCAGATAGGACATGGAAGTGCGGGTGAAACAGACCGAGGGAACAACCCGCATAGAATAAGGTCCCCAGGAGACGGTTCCATGGATGGCCGTATTATTTCACGTACCTATTGGGACGTATCTACAATTATTACTATTTAATAACCTCTCAATCAGCCGGAAAAAATTTAACCGATCAATTAACCACGTCCGCCAAAAAATAGTTGGGGAACTGCTTTGGAATTTCGAAAAATAAAACAACTTTTTCCTGCGATTCTGCCGTCGATCATTAATCGTAGCACCCAGTCGGAATGTGCTTCTCACCGACGAAGAATATGCCATTGCTTTTGTCCGACGCAACTTAATATTGCTCATGCAAGAGCATAGTACTACCCGTACATACACGATCTGTGTCAAATACGAACGCAGCTTCCCACCTAAAGAGAAATATACCGATATTATCATAACTACCGCTTAGTAGTAAGGAGACAGAATTGACACTGCTTGAAAATCTTTATTTGCACAACTGATGTTACAACCAACTGTCAGGGAAAGTCGTTAACTATACACTTGGTCGAAACCAATCGATGCTCACGTGCCATATGGCTTGCTGAAACTTCCAAGCCAACATACAAACACACGCGCTGGAATCGATCGATTTTCAAGTGCAGTCTGTGTAATTGACATGCGTGAGTTCTCTAGCACCAGCCCAGGTGCCGCCATAGTTTTTCAAAGATTTTTCGATGAAAACAATCCCAACTATATGGTGGCATGGCGTTATTGTCCCAAGTTTTCAATGCGGTCACATTACAGACCCTGCACACCAATTGCCACAGACTCTCCTCCCTGTACTCTCGAAGATGATAAATCGGTCGTCGCTGACGTACTAATGGATTAGCTGGTATAATGCAACGTTTCTGAACCGGAGCAGTACGGCTTTCGTCAAAACCTGTCATACACAATCAACTTGCTGATGGCACGAGGTATTTGGACCGAATTGGCTGATGGTAGGGCAGAGTCGACGTCGTCTGTCTGGACTTATCCAAAGCTTTCGAACACCTGCTTCATCGCATCCTACTTCATAGTCTACATATTTATAGAAGCGGAAATTCTGTGCTTGCTTGGGTTGCAAACTTTCTTCAACAACGGAGACTTCAAGTACTGGTTAGGGGATTACTTTCCAACCCGATTGACGTGGAATATGGGGTTCCAAAGTGCTCAGGGCTGAGACCGCACTGAATCCTTATGTTTACCAACTACCTGGCAGAAGCAAACTCCAATTTTCTGCCTTCCGCTGATGATGTTAATATGTGGCGAGCGAATAATGGCAGGAAATATCATGTTTTCCTTTAACATGACTTTGATTGTGTTCATAAATTGTCAACGAGGAACCTATTCCAGTTCAATAAAGCTGTACAAGGTGATTCACCTGCGTCATCCGCCGGTGAGCATATACAAGCATGGAGAAGAAGGTCTCTCAAAAGTGAGACCTGGGTCATCTCAGTTGCTCCAAACGACCTTAGAAGACCTTGAGGTCCGGTGTTCAACATTTTATCCTTTTTCACGAAGCAGTAGGTCAGTTTGATCTTTCAATCTTCCCGAAAATGCCTAATGTTTACTTATGACCGTACGTGGAATACTCCATCCAAGCGTGGCAGCCGTGGAAACAAAAAGATCCCGGGGCATTTGAGACTCCACAACAAACAGCGACTAAGAAATTTAGAGGCTTCTTCCATCACCTTACCAGTTTATGTTTCTAAGAATGTACATCGGTCGATATCGACGCTTACAAGGGGACTACATTGTGGTTTACCAGACCCTGCATAACCCAAACCACATTTGCCGCCTGCTGCTGCAACTGGATAACAACACCAACCTAAAAGTTCATCCTTTGAAACTGACGGTACAGCGTAGCCGGTTGGAATGCCGTAGCAATTTATTTTCCCTCTTAGTGTGTCAGTCGTGCAAGGGTTCCCCAAATGAAGTCGCCCGTGCCCACAAACTACAGGTATTTAAAGCGATTGGCTGAAAGATTGTCCTATCCACCTTTTCTTTTTTATGTTGTGTTAGTCCAAGTGGCTACATAACGCAACCAAGCGATGTGATTACGAAATTCCAACCAGCGGATTTAAGGTTTTTACTGTTGTCACACGACATCTCGGTTCTTTTGCGCATGTCTATCGTGCGTGCAACAATATACGTTTCATCTTGATATATGCGCCCCAGTAGTAAGCATCAGTAAGCATTCCGTAAGCATCGAAGAGTTTCCACAAGTTGCCGATCAACTTATTGTAGTGTGATGATGCTCGATAATCAATATTCGTCTTAATCACAATGTGCACTCACACCGTCTTCTAAGAAAGAACACGTTACAATACACACCGTTTACTAGTTTTCAATCCGTATCCCGCCATCTTAATCTCTATCCAATTCCTCAGTCATAGTGATGTACAGAACCGAAAATGACCTTGTAGAGCAGGGGTGTTCAAACTTTTTACATGGAGGGACGCATTTTGTGAGATAAAATATATCGGGCCATATTCCGTGTGAGGTTAGGATAATAACACAAAGTACACATTTACGAAAAAGGCAAGCGTGAATGTATTAATTCATGATAAGGCCGTGAGCCAGTTGAAATGTTAACGCGGGTTGCATTTATACCGCGGGCCGGAATTTGCACACCCCTAGTGTAGAGGTCTAAGTAGGCCGGCCATCTCTTAGCTTCAGCACGCTTTGCTACACAAAAACATGGACACCTAGGATTTCAACTAATTCATTATCGCCACTTCCAATCAGTAGGTTTAGGCTTTTCTGGAAAAGCATCAGATGCCGGCTTTTCGACCGTCTGGGTCTCGTCCTTGGTGTGCCTTTCAGCAGACCCTTGCAGGGTTCCGCCCCCATGACTTCAGGATGTCAGCAGATGGGGCCACTACGCCATGAGTGACAGCCGTGGAGCTGCGTGATTGTCAGCCGACTATGATATAGCCTGGTTCATCTTCAACTGCCATGTCAGTTACGAACTGTGCAGAGGACATTGGCTAGTCTCAAGAGCTAAGACTTTCCGCATAGCGTCTATGTACCACACAGGACTTAGAAGCTATACGGACATACTTGAGGGTACTGATGAGTAGCAGTGAGGGTTTTGGTATAATTCAGCTAAATCATTGTTGTCACTTCCAATCAACTGGCTTAGGCTAATCTGTAAAAGCACCAGCTTGGGATTGAACATGATGAATTAGCTGAATTGTACCAAACTCCTCACTACTACTCACCAGTACCCTAAAATATGTCCGTATAGCTTCTAAGTCCTATGTGTACGTAGGCACTATACGGAAAGTTCTAGTTCGTGAGGCTGGCCGCTGTCCTCTGCACCGTTCGTAACTGGCATGACAGTGGTAGATGAACCGGGCCATATCACAGTCAACTGTCAACCACGCAGGTCCGCGGCTGTCACCCATGGCGAAGTGGCACTGTCTGCTGGCGCCTTGAAGTCATGGGGGGCGGAACCCGGCATGGGTCTGCTGGGAGGCGCACCACTGACGAGACCCAGACGGTCGAGACGCCGGCATCTGGTGTTTTTCCAAACTAGCCTAAGGCTGCTGATTAGGAGTGGAAATGATGAATTAGCTGCATTCTGCCAAAATTCTCACTACCACTCTTCGGAAACGAGGATTTCATTTGCAATTATAACCAATAGTGTAGTTTCTGTCTAGGAGTTCAGGGCCTCGCCCTTTGTCGCTATCGGTTTAGCAGCATTCATTATTTATGCCTGCTCAAGCTGTATGATGGAGATGAATGACCACATTTCCCCACTGGGTATAGTATAGGCCTAACCAGCTAAATGTTTCCAAACACAACTTGGAATTGCTATACAAACTACTCCCAACGGATAAGTAGCGAACCTTACTCATGAAAGAAAAGTGCTGAAGAATCAAGTGGATCAATTGGCGGGATAAAGAGCTTTCGTTTCAAATTCATTTGTCCATCACGAACGTGTGGTAGAACAAGTAAAACAGTGCACATAGATCCACAAAAAGATACCAGTAAATATATTAAACTTCTTGCGCTTGCTTAAGTCATGTTAACCAAGATTTAATTCTGATAAGGATTTCATCCCAATAGTTCACCAGCTACATAGCACAGCCTGGTCCGGAAATGCACCAGACGCATTTCGCCCTATTGGGCTTGTCATCGGTGCACATTCCCTCGGTCTCCTACTGGGGATCGAACCCATGACCGCTGGAGGCAGATGCCAACTAGTCAGCACCTTAAGCTACTGAACCATGGGGGACGTCGGCTGGCCTCCATAATTTTCAGGCTAACTGGGGGAAATCACGCCTTATTGTTTACTGAATCGCAGGTTACGACCTTAGCAGATGACAGTGGCTAGCCTCCGAAGGTCAGGACTTCCTCTCACTAGACGTTGCGTCCCTAACATTTGAAACTAGGAAAGGCCAGTGTTGAGAACAGACACCCAAAGCTTTCCATTTAGGTGAGGATACATTTGATATTAATAAGGAGCTTTTAAGTTCCCGATAATTTCCACCCCACCAGACTTGTTAAGAACTGCTTTTTATCCGTAATACAACACTGTTTCCTTGCACCAACCACGTTATTTGAAACCTACAAGCCTGATGAGCGTTTCCATAGTGGAATGTGCTTTAAGGTGCATTTTAAGCGGCCGATTAACCGTGCATCCAGCATTGGGAAAATGGCAGGTTGTTGTAAAATTTGAGCTAGCCATAATCAAAAGAACGACTTGCCTTCGAGACGATTTGCTGCAGCCTAAGCTTGTCAGACAATTACTACAAATCCAAACAGAAGCAGAAATTCGCCACATCTAGCTTTAGTCAAACAATTACAACACGCCCTGAAAAGCACCGTACGGCCGTTTCGTTCTTTCGGGAAGTGTCAGCAGTACCCATTCCATCTGACCCCTATTGGGCTGTAACTGATGACCTGACGGATATCAGCCTGCGGTTGAGTCTACTGAGTTACCGGGATTCATAACGAGCGGATATGATATAGCGCCATTAATATACTTATAGCGGCTGTTACCGTCCCTGTAGCTCAGCGGTCGCAATCACAGGCTGATACTATTCGAGTTGATGTCTAAAGCTCCACAAGAAGCAGATTGGTTGCGCACTGCCGACTATTCCAGAGACGATGAAAACGCTCTGCAGTACTGTTTCAGACGTGTGTTGATTATCTGACTGAGTCCAGTCGTGAAAAAGTTCTACCTTCCCATACAAATTCCACTACTACCCCCACGTAAAAGCGAAATAGCTGTCTGTGGGGAGCAACTTCGTCCTATGAAGACGTGTAGGCAGCACCGAGCTACGTTGGATCCTACTTGCGTCAGGCTTATGAGTCACGCATAGTCAGTTGCTAAACTCACTGTTCCTTTTGACTTTCCATGATTGGCTGGCTATCGAGCGAACGATCGAGAAGTAAGATCACTTTGAAGGCAGTGTCCGACCGCTGGAGACATAAGTACAATTCCTACTATTCATGCATTGATTTGCATATCCAGCATATTACGGATGACTGTCGACACTCCATTACCAAAATATGTGAAATATCCAGCGCAGAATAGCATGCGATTTCACCCGTGAATACTTCTCTTAGAGTAATGTCGGAAAACAGTTCGTGTAATTTCAGCTTCTCCCTGAAAGTGTCCTCCAACTTCTGACTCACGTCTGTTTTAATGGTGGTTTAAACGTTCACTCTCTACCCATTCTCCACAAAAGCCGCCAGTGCAACCTTTTCCAAACTTCTGACGGAGATTTGTTTATGCCTCGCAACTCAGTACAACGATCACAATTGATCAAAAGAATTCACAATTTGTCGACCGAGGACATCACTTCATTTGAGAATGACGCTAGACTATTACGCAAAGTTAGCACTACCATCGAGTTGCTATTCTTCAATTGTTCATTAACTATTCACCGATACTTTGTACTTGCTCAGCTAAACCGAACACCATATACGGCAAGTTAGAAAGGTACTAATGTGACTGATTTTATGCTTACCGGCTGTAAGTTTGGAATGCGGGCTTCAATCTTGACCATCACGGTAACTTACCTAGCCATGTAGTTCGCTACGTCATCCGCGAGAATTGCATTGTTTGCGGTGCTTGAGTTTAACGTCACACTCCTGCTCAACTCGCAGCCTGTCCTAAAGTCAGTTGAAGGAAGACAGACGTGTCTGTGGAAGGTAGAGTTGGGATTTGGCAACATCCAACATTTGTCTAATTCAAATGCTCTCCCGATGAATGAGTTGATCCGGGTTCATTTCTATGTCAACCTCGTATTGTGTGTTGCACTGCGATTACACAATAGATGATGCAGACTGAACCATGCAGTGCGTCACTGACGGTTTTACCAAGCGCTGCCCGACAAAATACCTGTGCTGTGGTAAGCGGTCCAATGAAGGCTTCTGCTTCTCGGGTTGAGTTTCAACTTTGTTTGTCCCTGATTGAGTAAGGCAAGTTTGTAGGAAGTCGGTCTAACTGTATGCAGTTGAGAGTGGACGGTAACGACACGTCCTCCAGATTGAATATAACCTAACTGTTCTGAATGTCAGGCGACCAATTCGTCTTACCTCTGAAGGGAATCCGAACTAAGCCAACGAACTAGTCTAAAGGTTTAAAAAAGGTCCAAATCGGACTTACAACTAGTCGGAGTTATGAATGTGGGCAGTGGTTGGTCGCGGACCCCTCTATCATTAGGCAAATGTGTTTAGGAATAATGGCTTGGCACCGCGATTAGAAGCGCATCCGTGGGTACTCAGGTAGTCGCCTTGTGTTTAGAATGCAACACGAAGTCACACTCAAAATGGCCGGTCACTAAAAGAGACTGTTTATTTTATCACTGTGACCATATTCAGGGTTGAAGGATTTACGGTTTCGCCTAGTTCACTATGTCCACGTCATACTAGTAGCCTTGGTATCGCCGCTATTGCGGTGACCTAATAATGGTATGCCTAATGGTTCCCAAGCTAAACCACGTGTGTTACACTTTACCACAATTCTACCGTAACACAAGTGGAGAGCTCAGTCTTTGAACATGAGGAAAACAGATCCCAACCACACGTTCCGCCACTTGCTGAAGCTGTCACAACAGTAATATGACAGGCCACTATCACAAGCTCGCAGAGCAGTGCAGTTGTTTAGAATGCCATCGGAATGTCTGTTACGAGAGCGTTTGCCAAAGGTGCAATGTCCTACCAGGATCTGCAATCTGTGCTCTCACGTGGGCTGAGTTCAAAATCCGAGTGGACCGTGCACTATCCCACATGGCTCATTGCTCATGCCTAAACACGAGTAGTTGTGGGATATTCCACTGCCAGTCAACTCCCTGAATACGTTTCACTTTTGCAATTGTGTGTGCCAGGACGAGGCAGGGTTTTTAACAACATGCCACTTATCATCATTCCTTAAGGGTTTAAAGTGGATCTACCATTTACAATATGTATACCACGGGGAATCCACCGGTGTGAACCTACATGTGCTGAATTTGAATACGCAACAGAAAGATCCTACTGCAACGGTTAGGCTTGGTCATTCTTGCCCGTGTAAAACCATTGTTCCTTGAAACCGGTGGAGCAGTACAATAAACTGAAGCGTTATGTACTGCAACAATCAACTCTCAACATTGACTTGGGTGTCCTGGTTCAAGATGACTTGGGTTGCTCCAGGCAATCCGAAAAGGCCTCGAAGACCGGGAATCAACACGTCGGGATGTTGCGACGAGCGTTTGGACAACTAAACAGCTACATATTTCGACAAATGCTCAATGCGTTTGTTCGTCCCCATGTCGAATATGCAATGCAAGCCTGGCTTCCATGGCTGAAACACGACCTTCATGCACTGGAGCAGCCACAACGCCGGGCATATAAGAAGGTAAATGGAATGCAAAAACTTTCCTACCAGGAGAGGCTGCGACGATTGAGATTGTTCAGTGGAAGCTATCGCAAACTACGAGGCGACCTGATTATGGCATATTGATTCTGCGAGACCCACATCATGTGTGCCGCCTTTACTGCAACTCAGCAGAAATAAAAACTTGAGGGCCACTCATTAAAACTCGCAGAACAATACAGTCGTCTGGAGTGCCGCAGAAATTTCTTTTTCAATTCGTCTCTGTCACCCGTGGAACGCTCTCCCAGAATCGGTTATCTCTACACCGACACTAACAGTATGATAGTGATGCTCATCCCAACACTGGCACCCCAAGACCGCGGTTTCGTCCTGGTTAGGAAACATCAATTGGAAACAGCCTGAGTTGGGCTGCAACGCCATTAACAAACTTATGGCGGCCGTTACCGTCCGCGTAGCTCAGAGGTCTCAATCACAGGCTGATACTATTCGAGTTGATGTCCAAAGCTCCACAAGAAGCAGATTGGTTGCGCACTGCCGGCGATTCCAGAGACGATGAAAAAGCTCTGCAATACTGCTCCAGACGTGTGTTGATTGTCGGACTGAGTCCAGTCGTGGAAAAGTTCTACCTTTCCCATACAAATTCCACCACTTCCTCCAGGTAAATGCGAAATAGCTGTTTGTGGGGAGCAACTTCGTCCTATGAAGACGTGTAGGCAGCACCTAGCTACATTGGATGCTGCTTGCGTCAGGCTTATGAGTCACACATAGTCAGTTGCTAAACTCACTGTTCCGTTTGCCTTTCCATGGTTGGCTGGCTATCGAGCCAACCATTCAGAAGTGAGATCACTTTGAAGGCGGTGTCCGACCGCTGGAGACATAAGCACAATTCCAACTATTCATGCATTTATTTGCATATCCAGCATTTTACGGATGACTGTCGACACTCTATTATCAAAATATGTGAAATATGTAGCGCAGAATAGCATGCGATTTCACCCGTGAATACTTCTCTTAGAGTAATGTCGGAAGACAATTCGTGCAATTGCAGCTTCTCCCTGAAAGTGTCCTCCAACTTCTGACTCACGTCTGTTTTAATGGTGGCCTAAACGTTCACTGTCTACTCATTCTCCACAAAAACCGTCAGTGCAACCGTTTCCAAACTTCTGACGGAGATTTGTTTACGCATCGCAATTCAGTACAATGATCACAACTGATCAGAAGAATTCGCAATTTGTCGACCGAGGACATCACTTGCTTTGAGAATGACGCTAGACTATTATGCAAAGTTAGTACGACCACCGAGTTGCTATCCTTCAATTGTTCATTAACTATTCACCGATACTTTGTACTTGCTCAGCTAAACCGAATACCATATACTGCAAGTTAGAAAGGTACTAATGTGACTGATTTTATGCTTACCGGGTGTAAATTTGGAATGCAGGCTTCAATCTTGACCCTCACAGTAACTTACCTAGCCATGTAGTTCGCTACATCATCCGCGAGAATTGCATTGTTTGCGGTGCTTGAGGTTAACGTCACACTCCTGCTCAACTCGCAGCCTGTCCTAAACTCAGTTGAAGGGAGACAGACGTGGTTGTGGGAGATAGAGTTGGGATTTGGCAACATCTAACATTTCTACTTCAGACGCTGTCCCAATGAATGAGTTGATCGGGGTTCTTTTCAATGTCAACCACATATTGCGTGTTGCACTGCGATTACACAATAGATGATGCAGACTGAACCATGCAGTGCGTCACTGACGGTTTTACCAAGCGCAGCCCGACAAAATACCTGTGCTGTGGTAAGCGGTCCAATGAAGGCTTCTGCTTCCCGGGTTGGATTTCAACTTTGTTTGTCTCCGATTGAGTAAGGCAAATTTGTAAGAAGTCGGTCTAACTGTGTGCAATCGAGAGTGGACAGTAACGACACCTCCTCCAGATTGAATATGACCTAACTGTTCTGAATGACAGGCGCCCAATTTGGCTTAGCTCTGAAGGGAATCCGAACTAAGCCAACGAACTAGTCTAAAGGTTTAAAGAAAGGTCCAAATCGGGCTTACAACTAGTCGGTTATGAATGTGGGCAGTGGTTGGTCGCGGACCCCTCCATCATTAGGCGAATGTGTTTAGGAATAATGGGTTGGCACAACGGTTAGAAACGCATCCGTGGGTACTCAGGTACTCGCCTTGTGTTTAGAGTGCAGCACGAAGTCACACGCTAAATCACCGGTCACTGAAAGATACTACGGTCATTTGATCACTGTGACCCGTATTCAGGCTTGAAGCATTTACGGTTTCGCCTAGTTCACTTTGTCGCCGTCATATTAGGAGCCTCGGCATCGCCGATATTGTGGCGACCTAATAATGGTATGCCTAATGCTTCCCAACGTAAATCACATGTGTCGCCCTTTATCGCAACTCTACAGTAACACAAATGGAGAGGTCACTCTTTGAAGATGAGGAAAAGAGAACCCCAGCACACGTTCCACTACTTGCTGAAGCTGTCACAACAGTAATATGAGGGACCACTATCACAAGATCTCAGAGCAGTGCAGTCGTTTAGAATGCCATCGGAATGTCTGTTACGCAAGCTTTTACCAAGGGTGGAATGCTCTACCGGGATCTACAATCTGTGCTCTCACGTGGGTAGAGTTCAAAGTCCGAGTTGACCGTGCACCATCCCACATGGCTCATTGCCCATGCGTAAACAAGAGTGTTTGTGGGATATTTCACTACCGGTCAACGCCCTGCACACCTTCCACTTTTGCATTTGTGTTTGCCAGGACCAGACCCGATTTTTGACAACATGCCATTTCTTATCATTCCTTATGGGTTTACAGTGGATCTATACAGTTTATCATATGTATACCACGAGGAGTCCACCGGTGTGAACCTAAATGTGCTGCAAATTCTTGTGTTTCTTGAATTTGCAACAGAACCATCCTACTGCAACTGTTAGGCTTGAATTTTCTTGCCCGTGTAAAACCATTGTTCCTTGAAACTAGCAGAACAGAGTTGCAGGAAGATCTTTTCTCTTCACGTATACCAACGTGGAACGCTGTCTCCGAAACGGCCGTTTAAGCATCGATACTAGCCAAATCTAAAAGTCAGTTGAATGACGCACTGAATCACTAAGATCCTGGCTTACTTAGCACCATCACTCCGTTCTATTACTTGGAATGCCTCGGATTTATTATTTTGCACATAAAAATGCCATGAACCAACGCGATGTGCAGGAATAAAGCATTACAATGGATGTATCTTTTTGGTAGTAAAAGTATTGACTTTGTTCATAAGGTTTTCATTAACACCATCAGACTACATTTCTGGACTTGTAAAGCAGTACTTCTTAACCCACATAAACTTATCGTTCATCTTTCAGACTCCAAGAATAAGGTGATAATAATGTTTTAATCTCGACGAGGTAACGGAACAAACTCAAAGAACTGTTTCGTCGATGATAAATTTTTAATGATTAACAGTGAAGGCGTGAGCTGAAGCTGCACGCAAAATTGAGAGCAAATACATGCCCGTACAAAACAACTTCAAGCCCATTCCGCGGATCTCGTTTCGAGGCATGTTTATGGAGTGCCTAGTCCAAAATTGCACTAGCTACGGACCACACACCCATCAAAGTGCAAGTTCCATGGATTTAGAAGTACATCATGAAGTCGTCCACGCTGTTCCATGCCAGGCGCTATCATGGATGCCTGCAACCCCATTATTAACAAAGACTGCCGTAAATTAGAACTAGTTGGACAGAAGCTGGGCAAAGAAATAACACGTATCAGAAACTTCTGTATTTTCACAAATTAATTCCCAAACTAAGAACTACAAGTAGAAGGACCACCTACCAAGGAGGTTGTTATTATCGGCATGGTAACTGACAGAGAGGGACCTACCTCGCACACATATTACATTAATCATTGCGGGATCATTATCAGATGATGACGTCATTCTTGCCGCTATATTAACACGTTGCAAAAACGCCTTAATGCCACACTATCCAACTTGCATTACCTGAGGTAGTCCGTTTCACAAGGAGGACGAAATAACGCAAACCAAACCATATGCTTAACGACCCTCTTCGCAACATGGCGGTGAGCATACATACGTACGTGTCCTTTTGAGCAGCATGGATGAATCTAAACTGGATTGACATATCACATCGGTCAAATGAAGCAACACATGAGTGAGCGTTGTCATTTCCTTTTCTTTATTTCTCACGGGGTTACTAAACTATAATTGATCTCTGTATTATGTTGTGAGTGCACATTCCATTTCCATTGCCAACGATCGTTATGCAGCAGCGTATTTAAATTGGTAGACTCTTAAAATGACGACGTACTTATTGGTTGATCCTTTCCGTGTTAGTTTACACTCCAATTATCTTACGGGACTTGTCCAACACCTACTTTTTTAACCGTGCTGAATCATTGGTAACTTGATATATTAATGTACTATTTTTGGGAGTTAATGTTAGTTACATCTCACTAGGTAGGTTAGGGGAGAATCAAAGTTATTTACCCGTTCCGGAATGACAAGCAGTCGTGCTTAATTCCAGACGGTTGGAGACTTGTAACTACCAGAAGCCGACACAGTGGTGTTCATTGCTCTATTTCCGTATTAAATTGCCCCTAGTATTTATGAGTAGAAGTTTCGCCAACCATGCCGAACGGATGCCGGGAACGACGTGAAGAACCCGGAATGTGATCGCTTGCCTCAGTGTGCGTAAACTTTGCTCGCAGTATAAACCAGATCAGATATAAATGCTTTGCGGTTTATCATAACTTTGTCGTCATGTGGTGGGTCAATACGACATCAGAAGATGTTATGTAGCAATAACTTAGTTCGCTATTGTGGTCGTCTATAAACCAGCATGCAACGACTTCGTAGAGTTGCAAAGTAGACAATGTTTAACCTTACTTAATTTCACCTGCAGATATATCAGACGTCTCAACGGTTCTAGCCAACGTAGATTCGGCGGAGATTACAGGAACACATTTGGTTCTCTAAAAATACTGTCAGATGATGTTGGCGTCTAATGACATCGATTTCCCTATAGTATGCTTCTACTTGACTAGCATATAAAATGCTCCCGGTTGGTGGCTATGTATTAAGCGTTGAAGTCCGTCCAGATATTGAAATCAGGCTAACTGTGAACTGACCACCAGAATGGATATCATTAATTTTGAGGCAACCGACTGAGAACGGTCTCAGGTCCTAGTGTTTGACCACGGTTTACAGAATATGAACAGTTTAGCCTAATTGGTGCTATTCCACCGATGCTTGTTACCCGCCTACAAGAGCAACGCAATTGCAGAACTCCCAGTTTGGCCATAAGCTAGGAAAACTCGCTTAACATAACTTAAGCAAGCGGAGGACGTTTAATACATTTGTTGGTTTTTTTTTCAGCGGATCTATGTGCACTGTTTTTACTTGTTCTACCACATCTTCGTGATGGACAAATGAATTTGTAACGAAAGCACTTTATCCCACCAGTTGATCCACTTGTTTCTTCAGCACATTTCATTCATGAGTAGGGTTCGCTACTTATCTGTTGTGAGTAGTTTGTATGGCAACCCCAAGTAGTGTTTGGAAGCAATAAGCTTGTTAGGCTCATACTATACACATCGGGGAACTGTGTTCATTCATCTCCATCATACAGCTCGAGCAGGCATAAATAATAAATGCTGCTAAACCGATAACGATAAAGGGCGAGGCCCTGAACTCCTAGACAGAAAACACATTATTGGTTATGAAACCCTTGTTTCCGAAGAGTAGTAGTGAGCATTTTGGCAGAATTCAGTTAATTCATCATTTTCACTCCCAATCAGCAGCCTTAGGCTAGTTTGGAAAAACACCAGATGCCGGCTTTTCGACCGTCTGGGTTTCGTCAGTGGTGCGCCTCCCAGCAGACCTATGCCGGGTTCCGCTCCCATGACTTCAAGGTGCCAGCAGATAGTGCCACTTCGCCCTGGGTGACAGCCGCGGACCTGCGTGATTGACAGTTGACTGTGATGTAGCCCTGCTCATCTGCCATTGTCATGCCAGTTACGAACGGTGCAGAGGACAATGTCCAGCCTCACGAGCTAGGACTTTCCGCATAGTGCCTGCATACACATAGGACTTAGCAGCTATACGGACATATTTTAGGGTACTGATGAGTAGCAGTGAGGCTTTTGGTGTAATTCAGCTAATTCATCATGTTCACTCCCAAGCTGGTGCTTTTCCAGATTAGCCTAAGCCTGCTGATTGGAACTGACAACAATGATTTAGCTGAATTATACAAAAATCCTCACTACTACTCCTCAGTAATATAAAATCTGTCCGCATAACTTCTAAGTCCTGTGTGGTACATAGACGCCATGCGGAAAGCCCTAGCTCGTGAGGCTAGCCGTTATCCTCTGCACAGTTCGTAACTGACATGGCAGTGGAAGATGAACCAGGCTATATCATAGTCAACTGTCAATCACGCAGGTCCGCGGCTGTCACCCATGGCTTAGTGGCACTAGCTGCTGACATTCTGAAGTCATGGGAGCGGAACCCGGCAAGGGTCCGCTGAAACGCGCACCACTGACGAGACCCAGACAGTCGAAACGCCGGCATCTAGTGCTTTTCCTGACTAGCCTTAACCTACTGATTGGGAGTGACAATCATAAATTAGCTGAAATCCTATGTGTCCATATATTTGTTTAGCAAAGCCAGCTCAAGCTAAGAGATGGCCGGCCTACTTAAACCTCTACACTAGGGGTGTCCACAATCCGACCCGCGGTACAAATGCGGCCTGCGTTAACATATCAACTGGCTCACGGCCTTACAAAGAATTAACAAATTCACGCTTGCAGTTTTTGTAAAGGTGTGCTTTTTGTTATTGTCCCAATGTCATACGGAATTTGGCCCGGTTTATTTTGCCTCACAAAATGCGGTCCTCCTTGCAAAAAGGTTGAACACCCCGTCTGCATACGGTCATTTGTGGTTCTGCACATCACTATGACTGTGGAATTGGATAGCGATTAAGATGGCGAGCTACGAATTGAAAACTAGCAACAGTGGGCGTATTGTAACGTGTTCTTTCTTAGAAGACGGTGTGATTGCACATTGTGATTAAGACGAATATTGATTATCGAGCATCATCACACTACTATAAGTTGATCGGCAACTTGTGGAAACTCTTCGACGCTTACTGAATAGACGTGCTAATTAATTGTAACAGTAGGTTCAGTGGTGCAAGGCACCAAAAGTGACAAACTACCGAAGGCGATTCTCAGGCGACAGACGCAAGTGACATCGAAAAACTATGGTCCTGGATGATTCCTAGTTATTTCAATGAGAATTGGAGCTGTATAACTTGATTATTAATGTAAAACGGAATATGACCCATGAACATTTGCCGCTGGTGAATTTCTCCATACAGCGCAGGGAGATAAATGCACCGATGCGCTTTAGTGCTCAGTGGCGACTTTAGACATGGAACGTGTGGTCATTGTGGTAACCATGTGAGCAAGATCGATTGGCTCAAGCTCATTGGTTGGCTTGCTGACTCATTACTATTGGTTGTGTGCGTCTGTCGCTTGACTCTCCGAATAACAAGAAGTTGACTCAGATGTACAACGTTAATTTTGCGAGATACATTTTACCTTTCCTACGGCTTTCTTGATACAACATTGTGGCGTCGCGGAGGCAAAAATGAACCTTTCCATCCAACCCCCATCTCCATTTTGGACTGATTGCGGCAGCAGACCGACATCGGATGCCTGGTTCCGTTGGAAAACATCCTTCCTAAACTACTTGGATTTAATCAGCGATCTCCCTACTGCTCTTACTGAGGATAAAAGATTGAAGCTGCTTCGTCATTTACTCGGAGATGAGGGACAGCGACAATTCGATGATTTGGGTCTCCAAGGATGCAAATCGGTTATGGACGCCTTCAATGCTCTCGATCGTGCATGGAGTTACCAAATGAACGTGTTTACCGCGCGATATATTTTCTCCCGAATACACCAAGAAGCAGGCGAACCCTTGAATGATTTCATTGCTCGGCTGAGTCGTGCAGTACGACCGTGCGCCTACTCGTCTATTCCACAGAAAAAGATTGAAGGCTGTATGCTCACTCAGCAACTGATCACTGGAATCGCTGACAATCGCATACGTGAGGGGCTATTGCAGGAAGACGCTTGCACACTAACGTGGGATCGAGCTTGCGAATTAGCCCGAGTAAAGACAGAAATTTCATTGCAATCGAAGCAGTTTTGTTCCACCAGCTTAGCTGAAGTGGCGAGAGTACAATCTTTCCGGCAACGTCCGACAGACAAACTTTCTTGCTATCGTTGTGGGAGCACGTCTCACAAAGCTAATTTTGCCGGTTGTCCTGCACGCAGCCTCAAATGTAAAAACTGTGGTAAAATTGGTCATTATGCCCGCTGTTGTCGATCGCAGGCTGTCGCACTCATTAAAGAAGATGATACACCGGAATGCCATGTTACCGATCCAACTCAAGACAATATCTATTCAATCACCGCTGACTCCATACCTTCAGGTTGTGTAACCATATCCGTTGTTGAACCGAAGTTTCCAGCTGCTGACATTCGTACTGTATTGTTCCTTACTGTTAAAGGTGCTGTTCCATTGGAAATGGAACTTGATTCTGCTTCTCCAGTTACTATCGTGCCCTTCCAATTTTATGAACGCTACCTATCACAGCATACTTTACATCCCACCTCACATTCATTCTGGAGTTATAGTGGGAACACACTAACCATATTGGGATTTATTATCGTGCCTTTGCAGTTGCATTCTGTGATTGCCGATGTCGCAGTGTATATTTCTTCGGACAACAGACGACCCTTGCTTGGGAGGAATGCTATGGTGGCTTTGCACATTGTACCATCATTCGACATGAACTATCAGTAGTAGACGGTTGCCTGATGCGCGGTTCGGTGTTTGTAGCTCCGTCCCAGTTGATAGCCAAGATAATAGCTTGCGCACATGAGGGACATCCAGGTATAGTTCGGACCAAAAATCGAGTAAGACTCTATTTCTGGTGGCCACGAATGGCATCTAGCATTGAGACATTTGTGGTCAATTGCAATGCTTGCCGATTAGCGGACAAAAGTTCTTTGCCCGTTAAAGCCCCGACACAGCCAATTGCTTACCCGATGAAACCATGGACCAAAATCGCCATTGATATTATGGGCCCTTTCGCTACTGCTCCTACGAATAAGCGAAATCTACTTGTTGCTACATGTTTTTACAGTAGATGGCCTGAAGTACACATGTGCGACCAAGTTACTACTTCGGTTGTGTTACGTTGGCTTAAACACTTGTTCAGCCGTTTCGGTTTACCGCATGAAATAGTAACGGATAACGGGCCACAATTTTGTAGCCGCGAATTCGCAGATTTTCTACATTGCCATAACATTAAGCACTCCAGAACTGCGCCCTACAATCCTGCAGCCAACGGCATGGTCGAACGTTTAAACCGGTCTTTAAAAGAAGCTATACAAGCCATACACATAGGAGGTTCGGACTGGGAAGATGCAGTTTTAACTGCGGTTTTTTCCTACAGAACATGTGACCACAGAGCCACCGGAAGAACGCCAGCGGAGCTGATGCTAGGAAGGCCCTTACGCACAAAGTTAAATGCTGCACATAAGCTTTTATCAGCGAGAGATGCCGAAGTTTCAAATCGCATAGCATCTTACCAAAATTCCTACGCTAAATTATCAAGACCAATGCAGCCCGGGACATACGTTCGCGTCAAAAGCAGAGCAACAACGAAAGGCACACCTTCGCTTTCCGCTCCACTGCGCATCGACCGTACGCTTGGCCCGGGCACCCATCGATTGGAGAACGGCCTAATTGTCAACGCGCGTAGACTCCACACAGCTCACGGACCAGCTAATCAGCCCGACCGATCCGCGCGGGAAGACCCGGCTGAGTTACCATTACCACGAAGCCAGCTGCGTCGGTCCGCGAGAACGGTGAAACCTATTGATCGCTACGAACCCGGTTGAGGCAGCTTTTCGGAGGGGGAACGATAATGTGGTAACCATGTGAGCAAGATCGATTGGCTCAAGCTCATTGGTTGGCTTGCTGACTCATTACTATTGGTTGTGTGCGTCTGTCGCTTGACTCTCCGAATAACAAGAAGTTGACTCAGATGTACAACGTTAATTTTGCGAGATACATTTTACCTTTCCTACGGCTTTCTTGATACAACAGTCATATGGTTGGTAAGCTGCTTCCTGCCAACCGGGATTTACTAAAGCAGCGAAAGGTAGCCAAATCTAATGACACTCAAAAGTATTATAAAACGAACGTTGTCGGACCATAATCGTTTCCTGCATACTCTTCGGTCACGTGGTTGCAACTAACAAGGGATAAAACGAAGTCACATGCAATCAATCATTGGTGCTTTGTCATTGTCAGCTGTTTTTGTACACAGCGTGGTGAGCGCTGTCCATCGTTAAGAATGGTCTCGTAGAACTTGCGAATGTGCGGCCTTTTACTACGCATGAGAACCGAACAGTTCATCCTGGTTTACCGGTGACCGGTTACAATCGAATCCATCGTAATTGCTGAGTCAACCTTGCTCCTCCATTCATTTGGTGTAATCGTGAAAAATATAATTGACCACCGATCGGTTTCTTTTGACCTTGTTTTGAGTCCCTTGTCAGTTACATCTACAAGCCGAGGTGTACGTACAAATCAACACTGTCATTTCACAATCTCCGCCTTTTGTTATTTCTATCTAAAGCAATCTATTTCGTCTAGTCGACCGAGCTTGCTCCTTACTATGCGAAGCAACCTTGAGGATGTTGGTAGTCGTGGAAGAAAAATATTAGAATGTTTCTTGAGTACACGAAAATGGTTAAACAATTCTAAAGTCTTTTCAGACATGTGCATAACATTACGTGGGAGGCCACAACATGAGAATCGGTTGCATTAAACTAGTGTTGAGTTGCGTATGCAATGACGATTGCGTCTGATCAGAGCCTTATGAGTATTACGCAAGGCACGTGACATGACTTGAGCTACGGAAAGACGCAATAGGAACCATATGGTAGGGCAACTGATGCAAACCAGTGTCATTCGTTTGAGTCAAAAGATCATGCTT
Source organism: Dicrocoelium dendriticum (assembly GCA_944474145.2). NCBI lineage: Eukaryota > Metazoa > Platyhelminthes > Trematoda > Plagiorchiida > Dicrocoeliidae > Dicrocoelium > Dicrocoelium dendriticum. Next base: position 137,184,160 of record OX104065.1, on the reverse strand, counting down.
TGTTGAGATCATATGTCTAGTAGTAACCTGTGTATTGGTCTGCATGGTGAGTGAAACGTAACTGAAGTGAAACTGACGTGTAATTGTGGGAATCGGCAAAACTCAGTGAAATAGCGGCCGATTTGCATGTCACGAAGTGCTTGCACGGTCCTGGAAAAATTTTTAAATGGGCCTTGTATCTTCAAGTACAAACGTTGGAAGTCATCTCCCCTGCCCAGCATGGGTTCCGAAGAACATGCACTTATATCACAGACGGGCGAAGTCAAATGATGCTAACGATCTTCTTGATGTTTTGTTGATTTTAGCACAGCCTTTGTTAGCGGTCCACATAAACAGCACCTAATTAAGCTCCGGGGGATTTGCATCGCCAGCAAATTTATCTCCTAGATTGCGGATTTCTTAGATGGCTGTACTACGCCGGTAAAGATTAATGAGGTCCCCTCTGGGCATATTCACATGACTACTAATGGCTCACACGGTTCTATCCACGTTCTGAAGTTTTCAAACTCTTCATCAACGATCTCCCAAACTTATTCAGGTTGAATTCTTGTTCTACGCTGATGATCTCGGACTATGATCCCAGGCTTACAGGCTTGAGTACCTTAATAAATTGCAACTAACGCTCGACTTACATTGCAACTGATCTATCGTGGGGCAATTGCTTAGCAATCGTGATAAATGCTGTGTTCTCCAGAGCAGTGCTCCACAGCCTTTTGGCGCCTAGCACACTGGTGTTTTCCTACTGAACACTACGGCTGGTGGAAGGGGCCTTGGAGTAATTGCATCCTCGGCACTAAAAACAGCGCTGAACACATTGCTGAAGGTCACCCTTGCCAACAGGATACTTAAGATCCTACGAAAATCCCTCACAAAATGACGCTTGTGAGGTTCAGGCTCCTGTTTTTCTCCCACCTCCGTCTAATACTGTAATATGGATTACCTGTTGTACATCCTTTCACTACGTTTGTGTTTCCATGGCGAGGGTCCAGGATCTAGAGACATGGATCTAACTCCGTGCCGGTGCTGCATGGTTTACCTTATCACCTACGTCTATAAAGTATGCACTTATCTTTTCCATGCTACCGTCGTTGCCATGTACATTTGATCTACACTAGTCAAAATCTAAACGGAGGATTGGGGAAACAGTTGCATCAGTTCTTCGAGCTAGACGCAGATTGCTCAATATGGGGTCACACCTGGAAGTTGTTTAAACCTAGATGGTTCTAGATCCAACCAGACTTCACTTTCTCCATTCGGGTATTGCATAAATGGGACCATCTCACAGAAAGCGCTGTCAGTCCCAGACAGAGGAACGTTTCATGCAGCCATTTCACATCAGAAATTTCAAGAGAGGAAGAACGAACAACATTTCTGCGGGATAACCTGAATTCAGATTATTTCGTGTCTTCTCATTCAGCCGCTTACAGACAAATCGTGGAAAGAGTAAAGGAATGCAATTGAAAAAGGGGGTCAATAGGAAAATCAATAAAACACTGAGCAAACCAAGGTCATTGCCTGCGTCTTACCAGGGCAAGGCAAGACTGGCCACAAAGTCTATCTGTTTGCAAAGGTTCGGTTTCATTCGTCTGATGGCCGAGGCTTCAGCGAAACGAAGCAAGCTCGCGTTGTTTCGTCTGCTGATAACCTTGAATGCGTCACGTGGGTTTTCGCATGAGGTACAATCGAGCAGATGCTGAGCGATGGAGCTGGCAGGGAGTTTAGGTCCACTATTTGCCAGGTTCCGTGGAACATGTTCCATGATCCTAGTTGATAGCCTTCTCTCGGTTCGGCCAATGTACATGCTACCGCAAGTACAGGTGAATGGGTAAACACATGAGGCGGTAACCTGAGAGTGAGGCCTATCCAAGTTGGATTCATGCAACAGCTTCTTGGTTTGATGTAACAACACGAGCTCAGCTGCGTAATAGCACCGTTTTATGGATTGGCGGAATCGGTAGCACAATCTTCTGTCCTTCTGTTCCCCTTTGTATGGTAGCGTGATGAAGACGTTTTTTGGGATATCCATTCGTGTTTCTTTCTTAGAAACCTCATTCCCATACCTGGCGATGAATTTATTAGGATAGCCATTATTGCGTAGGTTAGATTCGATGTATCGTAATTCAGCCTCGATTGATTCTTCAGAGCATATTCAGTGTGCTCTAACGAAACAAGTTCGAACTAGGGATTGTTTATAGTTCATTGGACAGTAACTGTTGAAATGTAGGTATTGTCCTGTCCCGCTCGGTTTCCGGTAAATCGATCTTACCACCTGTACTTGCGGGTAGCATGTACATTAGCCGAACCGAGAGAAGGCTATCAACTAGGATCATGGAACATGTTCCACGGAACCTGGCAAATAGTGGACCTAAACTCCCTGCCAGCTCCATCGCTCAGCATCTGCTCGATTGTACCTCATGCGAAAACCCACGTGACGCATTCAAGGTTATCAGCAGACGAAACAACGCGAGCTTGCTTCGTTTCGCTGAAGCCTCGGCCATCAGACGAATGAAACCGAACCTTTGCAAACAGATAGACTTTGTGGACAGTCTTGCCTTGCCCTGGTAAGACGCAGGCAATGATCTTGGTTTGCTCAGTGTTTTATTGATTTTCCTATTGACCCCCTTTTCCAATTGCATTCCTTTACTCTTTCCACGATTTGTCTGTAAGCGGCTGAATGAGAAGACACGAAATAATCTGAATTCAGGTTATCCCGCAGAAATGTTGTTCGTTCTTGCTCTCTTGAGAGGAACGTTTCTTGTAGTGGTTGGATAACCACTTACTGAGCACGTCTTCATTCCGCGGTTTTTGCTGCGATTGTCAAGATTCCTCACAGAATATAGTTTAACAACGATACGCACTATCCAACAAATAAACGGGAGGTGATAGAACTGACGCAGTACTTCCATTTTGCACCCTACATGCTACGAAAAATGAACTCTTTGGGCCAATGGGACAGCCCCTAGTGACCTACACTACCCAATGACAATACAAGAGAAAATGATTTCTACTTTCTTTTGAAGGATACCAGTTTCCAACGAAATGGTTGCTAAGGATTCATGGTTCTGAACTTTGTATAGAAGAATTAGGAATCCGAAAAGATGTACTCTCAGCAATTTGGTTTTCGTCTTTAATATTCACTTAGGGTACCGAATTCAGCAGTAACCCGGCATTTCTAGACGGGGTTCTGCACTGCGGAGATGATGAGACACTCGGAAGTGTTTTTCGAAAGACAGCCTGGGTATGGCAGTAGACGGGATTTCTGTTGCATTTTGCTTATGAAATGCAAAGGAAATCATATGCCCTGTTTAAACTATCCGGCCAACGGATTCTGCAACCTAGAGAGGTGGACTAAAAAGGAAGTTAGTGTTCCTTAAAAAGCACACATTTCGTAATCAGAACGCAGAGTTGAATGCGCAAAAGAAAGAGTGATGTGGTCCTCTTGGATCCTTTCAACGAGTGCATCCCTACTAGCTGCTGAATGGAGGAATCTTGACCACAGTTAACCAAACATATCCGACGGTTAGGTCCTAAATGGTGTCCAGATCATTTTATTTGTTCCTCAAAGACTTAAGGACTGATTTCCGGTTAGGTCTGAGTTCTTTACTCTACATTTGGAACAACAGTAGATTTATCGGTGGATTTGTCTATTAACCTATGCAGGGGGGTTAGGTACCTCGGACGCATTAATGTTTGTAGCTCGAAGCATATAACGGAACGCTGACCAGACTCATCCAAACCTTTAAAAGCTTCATGACACAATCCTAACTCCTTTTCTAAGGTCAACACCTGACTCGGTAAGCCATCATATCCTTCTCACGTGGCGCTGACTTTTGCGTTGCAAGTTAACTTTATGTAAATTTCATTCAACAAGCTTACAACCCCGTGGATGTCATAACACTTACACGTATCCAGAAAATAATCGGTACCACTGGGCACCAAACGATACTTCGTTTAATGTCACCCACCTTGACCAACTGCGTCGTATTTCCACTAACGCAGTTCGACTAGTCGAAGTCGTGGTAATTATATCTCGTGGTTGTGTCATACCGCTTGCCGCAATCTGGCATATTTCCGAATATCGCGGATACACATTGAACTATATCGGTTCCACTCCAGCTAAGCCCTTCTCCAAGATTTGAAGCTCAGCAGCGCGAACGTTCGCAGTCATTGAACGAGTTGCTAGTGACCCAACCGGTGATCCACTAGATCAGCAGTACAACGATTTCGTTGATGATATGAAACTGTTATCTGATGTTAGTACCCGGAAAACATTGCATTACTTCTGTCCAAATGACCGCTTTCACATAGGGAAGGATGCAAAAAAATTCTATCCATATGTTGATAGCTGAAAACCAGTATCAAATGCCGTGTCCTCGGAGTTCTCAGCCCTGGTCGATAGTCCAAACGTGTTTCGCTTGATAACAATCGCCAGTGCGTACTAAAATTCAGGGCTTAGCAGTACAAACTGCAAGAATTCGGCAGCGATCATCTTAACGAGTCACGGGTTAAAAATGAGGTAAAAATTTCTAACAAAAGTCAAGCTTTGCAGCAACATTAACCAATTCAGATATGGATGAGGAACAGACTCAACAATTTTTAGAATTAAGTGAGGTTCATCGCAGCCAGTTTCCAGATCAGATAGTCGTCCACATGCCCGGAAAAGCACTAGACTGAAGTTTCAGCCTGTTGGGCATTGTCAGTAGTGCGCATCCATCGGATCCATCAGGATTCGAACCCATGACCACCAGCGGCTTGAACCGTCAGTCAGCAGCTTATGCCACTGGGCCACGGGGGACAGCTTCGGACCGTCATGATTTACAAGCTAACTGCGATATAGCGCGTCTTATCCTCCACTGCCATGCAAGTTACGGACGTTGCAGAGGACAGGGTTGGCCCCGAAAGACACGACGTCCACTAACAGTAGCTATGTACAACATAGCATTTAGAGACTATCAGGGCAGGTATAATTTGATGTACTCATGAGTAGGGAATTAGAATTTCCGGATTTGACTCAAACATTAAGATATTTAATTGAAACCTGTATTCCAGTAAACCTTCTACGGCTTGTGTTCTTACACCAGGTTCTCGACTGAGGATGGCCCAGTGTCTACATTATTTAAAGATGAGTCAAGTAATAAGGTTTGCGAGATTTCCCATGCAGAATCCATTGCGCTTGCAATATCCTGGGAATCACATGCCTCCGGAGCAAGATTAAGATAATCTTTGAAGTTGTCTTGCTGTCAAGTGTACTGGTGGACAGTTGCACCATCTGTTACGCGAGTGTTAACCTCGTGAACCTGACCGGAATTATGTGTTTTAAAAAATGAATTGGCCTTGCCAGATACAGAGAGTTTACCCGCACAAATTCTAAGAGAATCTTGATTTGAAGGCGGCTGCTGTGACCCAGCTGCCTCAAATTCTTTCAGGGCATTAAAAGTTTTGTAAAGTGGGAGACCTACCAGCTGTTGTAGTGCAATTTGCGGATAACTAAATTCTTACATTGTAAGCAATATTTCTGATATCTGAAGATCAATTGTGATAACGCTTATGCCCAAGAGGAAATCCTAAATATTTTGTCTGATAACCTATACTTCAGTGATACTGAAGCTCACCGAGAAATCATTTGTCACTAGAAGTTCTATAAGGACTGAGGTGGATGATGTCTCTCCGTTCGTCCATAAACTAATGTGCCATACTTGCCAGGCCTTTGCAATAGCATCTGCGTTGGGCACAAAATTCAGGACAGTGCGGCTACTGTGTTTTGATTCTGTTGGAATTTTGCAAGCGTTTACAGGTCTATACCACTCTACCTACTCGATCGTGTTGTCAGCCATGTGTAACCAGTTGTGCGATTATTTCCTAGCTCGTTTCAGTCCACCCTCTGTTTACGAGAAACTGTCCCCTAATCTTCTTGATGGCTTGGATATTTTGCGAGAAACGACCTTGCATCCTGTTTTATTTTCCGTATTAGACAAGGCTTCCAATCCCCATAATATAATTGGATGTAAGTATCCTGATGACGTCGGTTTAGGCAGCATCGCTACAACAGCTTATTCAGCTCTGAGGTTGTAAAGCGTGTTGAATGAGCATAAGTAGCGGTTTTCACCCCGGTCTCTTACTCTTAACATCTCCATGTGCGCTGAACTTAGTTCCTCTCCTCTCTGCATTGACAAGCTCCGGACTTTAGACAATAAATCTCGCTTCCTGGTGGTCAGCGAGCAAGTTAAACTTAATTCGCCAACCGTAACATAACTCGTAGCTTCCTTACCTCATAATCTGTCATGGTGTGCAGAGGCTGCTGAAATTTTCCACAAGCTATGAATGCCATCAATTTGTGCCATCAGACCCCAAATGCCTTCAGTACCCTGCACCTAAATTTACAACTTCTTGGATGCAAGAATTCTTCCTTATTCGCTCTGCTCTTCTTCAAGCAAGCTTCATGCGGATTACACGCTCCCTTCAGCTGAGCCCCCAGTTGCAGTGGATTTTCCAGCTAGTCTTCTGGAGACTTCCTTGCTAACGAAAGAAAAAACCGGCAAGTGACAACTACTCCTTAGCAAGATTACATGCTTCTTTTTGCTCCATCAATGGCAATTTATCAAGATCACTTCCCTTTTAATCAAAGGCTCTAAACTAAGTTCCGCATGTTTGCACTGTATCATATCGTAACATTAGCTTAATGAGTTTAACATGTTTTCATGTGGGCTCTAAAATAGTTATTAATATCGTGCGACAATATCTGATTAAGTTGCATCTATACATATTATGCTACTTACCCTTTCCTTGCAAAGCTCAGTTCTAGGTCCACGTTTGTTTTTGGTGTTTATTAATGAGCTTACACAGGGAATCGCTTCAAACTTCTTGATGTTTTCCAACGATATCAAGATTTGGCGAAGTATCCAATCGAAGGCAGACCAACATGTGCTTCAGAGTGACCTAGACACGGTGTATCAATGGTCGACTCAAAACTTATTGCATTTCAACGTCTACGAATGCAAGGTGCTTTCCGTCCGACATCAGAGAAGTTACCCATACCAAATCTGAACGAATATACTACAACAAACAGCTCTCGAACGTGAATTGGGTGTCCTATGTCAAGATGACTTGGGTTGCTCCAGGCAATCCGAAAAGGCCTCGAAGACCGGGAATCAACACGTCGGGATGTTGCGACGAGCGTTTGGACAAATAAACAACTCCATATTTCGACAAATGCTCAATGCGTATGTTCGCTCCCATGTCGAATATGCAATGCAAGCCTGGCATCCATGACTGAAACACGATCTTAATGCACTGGAGCAGCCACAACGCCGGACATCTAAGCTCGTGATTGGAATGCGCAATTTTTCCTACCAGGAGAGGCTGCAACGATTGGGAATGTTCAGTGGAAGCTATCGCAAACTACGAGGCGACCTGATTATGGCATACTTGATTCTGCGATGCCCACCTCATGTGTGCCACCCTTTACTGCAACTCAGAAGCAATACAAACCTGAGGGGCCACTCATTAAAACTCGCAGAACAATACAGTCGTCTGGAGTGCCGCAGAAATTTCTTTTCCATTCGTGTCTGCCACCCGTGGAATACTCTCCCACAATCGGTCGTTTCTGCACCAACACTAACAGTATTTAAAAGACAGTTGGACGATGCGCTCATCCACTTACACTCTGTCACTTAACACTACGTCTCCATCCTACACCTGGAGTTTACCATGAAATTATTTATTGTTAAATGTGGGTGCTGAGAATCTAAGTGAATCGCAGGACTACAGCGGAGCAAACGATAAGTCCTCATTTTCATATTTAAAGTATTAACTAGTTTACTATCCTTATCATCATTATTGTTAAGTTGATATCCCCACCAACTATCCAACGGGACTTGTAAAGCAACGCTTCTTAACCCGTATAAATTCATTGTTCATTGTAAGTTCAGGTCGGTGTCAGGCTTCACTACGTCCACACCGTTAGTGAAAACGGTTGAAAAGGACACGGATCAAGGTTCATAACTCCCACATGAATTGACTTGGTATGATAATCAATTCATTTGACCAGATTTGTGTCCCAAATACATGCACCAGATACACGAAACGCTCTGCCTCAATTTTAGCATGGCCAAGAGTTCCAAACGCCAAAAATGCTCCTTGCCTCACAGAGAATAACTGGTGGGTTTACGGCGATTTTAAGAAGACTTGTTGCAGCAATTCTCAGTCAGACAGACCCCATACATTCTAGAAACCGGTACACAACCATTTCGTCTCATTGATCCTCGTCAGAAGCATGAATCTGAAGTTATCATCTCATTTTTACTATTGAGTGACTTACCATGGGTGAGGGCGGTGGACCGCATTACTGATTCCGAACTGGCTCAGCCTTTACTGTCTTGCATGGTAGGAACGCGAAAAGACGGCGCGTCTCCAGAGCTACGACTTCCCTTGCAAGCCACATCGATCGAGCTGACATTTAAGATGCTAAGGCGATTTCTGAATATTTGTGAGTCTGTATCACGTCCGCCAATGCCTTAGAGAAATGTACGCACAAGTAGCAAGCTACAATATATCGTTTTGTGCTCCTCACCATGTATATAACGCCATACAGTGTTTAGGGGTCAACTATACAAACACTATCAATTGGGACAGTTACTGTTCGAGACGTACTGCATTTGCACGTGCTTCAGGTAGTAGCGTTCGTAATTTACTACTAGCGAACTCGGCTATTTTACGGCTGCCGGAAGAAACATGATGGTTTACACAGTCAGCGAACTGATTTGATGCTCCCAAATCGGTTGGACGCTATTTCAATCTTGCCCTATGAGATGGTCCCAACGAAAAGAACCAGCTATCTTGCAAATCTCATGCACCTTGTGGTCCTCTGACCACGGCAAGAGAAGACAAAGCTGGCTTGAATCAAAACGAATACCCCGACCAATGTATCTAGTTCAGAACTATCCGGACAACTTATACTGGCATATCGCATTTGATGATTTAGGTAGGAGGGTCATCATTTTGAAATCCGAATCTATGTCATGCGTGACATTAACGCAATTGGCAGTGTGGAATGAAAATTGCCATGACAAATTCGGTCGGTCAGCAGATTTGGCCATCTTTGTCACACTTGAAACAGCTGTATCAGCTGCTAGTTTATAAGTAGTCTGACCACAGATTCGGAGCTGTGGCCACTCGAGGGAGATGTAAGCTGTTGATGAGACCAAGCAGGGGTAGCCAGACTCCGTACTGCCTTCCAGCAAGCGTAGTGACTGTAAAGCCTAGGACAACTAGGGTGGCGCCGTTGAGCAAGGTTATCCCAAACTTCAGGTTAATCACATCACCAAGTAATATACATACATTTGAGAAATAATTCCTGGAGACAGCATCGAAAACAGAAAGTAGCAAACAAGCTTGTTTTTAGCGCTTCATCATCAGGTTAATACAACCGCAATAAAGCAAGTTAGAATAGACACAATGGGTTCAAATTGGATAACTTAAGCAGAGCAACTAATCGATAAGTCCACGTGCTTGGTCTGGTTGAGGCGAGGTCAGGTGAAGTGGCGTCAGTGCCATTGTTATTCGTGTTGATCTGAGACGAAGGCAGGGTTAATGTATGGACGAGTTTTCCGTGCACATAGGTCCGGGTTATAGTGCCGAATTGCCATCGCCTCTGCTGCCGACAGTAGGCGACATCTGACTGTCCGTGTGTAACTTCCGGATACACAATAGATCGGTGCGAATGCGTCATGCGAATTGATTTGATGGTCGGAGTCTACTAGGTGTGTCAACACTGCACTGGTTACATTCTTCCTCGCGCCGCTGTATAGCCAAGCTGGGTAATGTTCTCTAGCCCTAACGGACCTTCGCCTGGTTGTCTTCCCACTATTCCTTGCTCGACACGAGCAAGAGAAATTGTTCATCTTCTACTCATGTGCACGAGAAACATTCAGCTTCAGTTTTATGGAACGCTATATCGATAAATAGACTGTGTATCAATAGGTTCACCATTAGGACTGTTGCTCGCTGACGTCTTAATGAGCAACTTGGGGTGCAACCAGTTGAACGAATCCAGCAACTGCTTGTTTTATTATGGTCGATGTGTGGACGATTTATTTTGTATTGCGGATAATAGAATGTGCGTCGATAATCTATCATCCCAGTTTAACACTGCACATAGTAACATACCTTTCACTATGGGGCTAGAACGCAACGACTTGTTGGCATTTTTAGAAATCTAAATCAGTAAGGCATCAGACATGTCAATGCGGAGGACAGTGCACAGAAAAGAAACCTGGAATGGACAGTACACCCATTTCGCTAGTTTTGTTCCGGTAAGTCAAAAGAGAAACCTCCTCCGTTGCCTAACAGAGAGAGCGAGGAGAACATGGACAGCTGACGCGATTTCAGATGCGCTGAGTTTTATGCGATGCGTACTCGTGCGTAATCGATACCCTGAATAACTCATCCACAGGCACATGGAACCGCGAGTATAAAACCTCAAACCCGTTTCCGCGGAGCAGCGGATGTTATCGTTATCATTTAACAGTGACGTGATAGTGGAACAGACCACCCGAAGACTTTCCTTAGCAAGAGAGAGAACGTATTTTGCTGCTAATCTACACGTAAGCTTCACCTCAACACCAATTGTGCGCCAACAACTTAAAGAAGGGATACCTCGGTCGCAGACCTCCTCCAGTGTGTACGATTACTTTTGCTCTTCTCAAGCAAGGTATAGTGGGAAAACACCAGGCGAATGTCCGTTAGGGCTCGAGTACATTGCCCAGCTTGGCTCTACAGCGGCGCGAGGAAGAATGTAACGAGTGCAGTATTGACACACTTAGTAGACTCCGACCAACAAATTGATTCGCATGACGCATTCACACCGATCTACTGTGTCCCCGGACGTTACACACTGGCAGTCAGATGTCGCCCACTGTCGGCAGCAGAGGCGATCGCAATTCGGCACTATAACCCGGACCTATGTGCACAGAAAACTTGTCCATACTTTAACCTTGCCTTGGCCTCAGATCAACGCGACTAACAATGGCACTGACGCCACTTCACCTGACCTCGCCTCAACCAGACCAAGCACGTGGACTTATCGATTAGTTACTCTGCTTAAGTTACCCAATTTACACTCATGGTGTCTATTCTAGCTTGCTTTATTGTGGTTGTATTTGTCTGTTAAGTACATTTACCTATGGCATATCACTTTCCTGTAGATTGGAAATTTTGTAATATATCCTAGAGAGATTTACACCTATACTAATGCCTTCATCCCTATTGTAATCAGGCGGGTTCCTTGGATGAAACGGTAGAAGAGGGAAAACGTTGGGAATGCGTCCTTCGTAATGCACCAACTAGCCAGCTTTTCTGTCTAGATACAGTTGCTATTCTTGATTGACGGTTGTAGAACGTGACTGAGATACACGATCACTAGTGTTCGCGCACCGCTTATTTTAGGACCGTGTACTTGCTCTGGTAGGTCCCGGGAGTAAGAAGTAGCCAAGATGTCTAAGTAGATTTTTAGTGATGACAATTCTCAGGTTATTTTCGATAAAAGCGGTAGGATTTGGTCAAAACTGAGATTACTAATAATAAGCTGCTTCGTAACGGAACCCTTCGACTACTGAGCTAAAATAGTAGTGCAATTTCACTTATGCTTTTAAGCTATGTCATCCAAAACGTGTTTTTGGAACTCACAACTTCCATGAGAGAAAAAGTAGTCCCGACTAGTTGCTTGAAGTGCGTGGGGAAACCCGAGCATTTTGCACACGACATTGGCCTCCTTCAGCGTCCAGTTGTCGTCACATACAGTTCCCCAGCGTCCGTCACGATTGATCAAAACAGTTCCCTCATTTTTTGCTGCTCCGTCTATCAGCATCAAGTTAGAAGTTGAACGCCCTTTGCTGCTCGACGCTCCAAACTCCACATGAGTACGTCTAGTTACCATCTTGAAACCAGGTATTCCCGAAGTATTTGGTCGTCGTCTAGCGAGTGGATTATCACCGGCGGTACTAACATTGGTGGAATTCATCCACCGTCGGTCAATGTATTCAGCTGTAGGGTGAAACTGAAGGGTACCGGGGCCAAAAATCAAAATCAGCGACAGTATTGAGTGCTGCATGAATACGGTAGTTGCTCGATGCCGAAAAGCTAGGCGCGTTGCTTTTATCTTCTCCGGGCCTTTAAGGTGATTCCACTTCGTTGATTTGCATAATTCTGACCACAACACGTCCCTCCATGCACTCGGTACGATTGATCTGCATACTACTTACTTCAGTGAAGCTGTAAACCAGATTGGTTTGACCTATCCGGTTGACAGCAACCGAAGGTGGAAGTATGCACATAAGTAGAGAAGAAACCATTCGTCATTATCCGTTTTGATAACCGATGAACTTTTGGACTGACTTCGTGTAAGACACGGTTTAATCGCACCTTTTTCGAATTTAGTCATCGTGTAGCAAGAGGGCTATTGTACTGCATGAAGCCAACTATGACACTGTTTTCCAAAGGTTCGAAGAAAATTTTGTTTAAGAAATGAAAGGCGTTAATTGGAACGTCTTTGTAATTCAAACGGGCGCCGCGGGAGATTTGAATGTCAATATTGCTGCAGTAGAACACGTGGTTGGTGTGAAATGTCGTTTCAAAATTTGGACGACCGAACCGTGTATACTGCAAACTTAATGACCAGTGGAGCAACGAGGTTACATTGAAAAGTGACGAATTCTTGACACTGCCAGCTGGCTAGTCCGTCTACATTACAAGAAAACCAATCAGCCTGGTTATTATGCGTAATTCCGCAGCTACAGGTGTTTATAATCACAGCCCCCAGGAAACATGATGCCTGTTTGTCTGTCTGGTCGGTAAGTCCATTCACTTTGAGGAACTTTGCATTGGTGTCTACAGTAAACAACACCTCTGGGTCAGTATACCGTCAAGTCGCTTCTGGTATACGACCAATAATGGGATGACCGGTGTTTTTCGGCAGAATATTTTGTCCCACACATATGTTGGTATTTTTGCTACCGTTAAAGATGATTGCCTTATTTCACCAGCATCATACAAATGCCTCTTACAGTTGCACTTTTGATGAATTTTGATATGCGTTGGTGTGAGGGATTGAACGAAGTACAAACCCTCGTGTCTGCATTACCACCGCTATTCTCCAATAAATGGTGCGCTGTCTTCAGCATGTTTTGTGCTAAGTTATACAGGTCAAGTCAGGTCAGGCCTTCACGGACGAAACAGGCATTCGCCAAACGAGCGTCCCGTTTCGTATGCTTGTAGGCAAGCCAAGGCTGCCGACATTTCGATATTCAAGCATCTTCACTTCTGCAGAGACAAATACAGAGTTCATGAAACTATTCATGATATCCTATTGATATCGTATCATATCATATCCTATTGATACTAATTGGAGCCCAGTAATCTCAGTGCAAATCAATGAACAATGATGAACAATGATATATTACAGGTAAAAAAGCGATTGCTTTACAAGTCCCGTAGGATGGTTGAAGTGAAAGTAAACATAAGTGTAAATCGTCAGTTTAAGCGTCTAGTGAATTCAAGTGTCCTTTATTCATAGAAACGTTGTAGAATGTGTACTAAATTGTTACTGTGGAGTAATATGGGGAAGTAATATGTATGGGTAAGGCATGTCTTAAGAACAAGAGAAACGATCAACGCTTACTCGTACGCCGCCTTCTTGGACTGGGGTAAACTGATGAATGCAGTTGCAATATATCCGAAACTATATTCCACAACAGCAGTGTGTAAATAGTGAAGCACAAAAGCTGAGAATGAGCACCGTTTATTTCGCGTTTGTTTGACGTGGACATCTCTGATTATATAGCGTAATGTAGGTGGATAAGCGAATCATCCAGACGTCTTTTGAATACCGTTAGCGTGGGGGAAGAAACAACGTGTGTGGGAAGAGCGTTCCAGTGTTCGCATACACGAAAGGAAAAGAAATTCCGGCGGCATTCCAACCGGCTGTATTGTGTGGCCAGCTTTAGTTGGTGTCCTCTGAGTGTTGTATTGCTATTCAGCTTTAGTAGGTGACGACAACAATGGTTTGGATTCCTCAGGATCATATAAGTCATTATCAAGTCGCCAAGCAGGCGTCGATATTGCCCACTGTAGGCCCCGAGGGTTTCAGCCTCAATCGGGTAGGGAGGTGAAACAGTCCCTTTACGTTCTTGGTCGCCCGTCCGTGTGGCAGTTCATGAGCGGTAAGGTTTTGCTTTTGCCATGGCTGCCAGGAGTGGATGGCGTACTCATAATGAGGCCGAATGTAGGCGTTGGGCATCTGAGAAAAGATGGAAGGATCAACGCGCCCGAAGGCCCACAGCAATCTGCCAAAAGTGTGGTTAGCTTTATTGTAGGCTTTCTCGGCCTGACGGTAACAGCCTAGATCTTCCTGCACTAGCACTCCCAGATCGCTTTCCGTTGTGGTGCGCTGCAATATTTGAACGCCCAGTCTGTATTCGCATTGGCTTTATGGCGCATGCTCAACACTTGCACTTGAACGTGTTGAACTGAAGCAGGTTCTGAGTCGACCATTCGTAGACCCTGTCCAGATCATCCTGAAGTGCTGCATTGTCGCTGGTTGTTCTAATGGCTCGCCATATCTTGAGATCATCAGCGAAGAGTAAGGAGTTGGAGTTGATTACTGTCGCGAGATCGTTTATGTAAATCAGGAATAGTCGTGGACCAAGTACTGAGCCCTGGGGCACTCCGCACTTAACGTCGATTGGGTCAGAGATGACGCCGCGAACTCTTACATTCAGATGTCGTTGAAGCAAGAAGTTAGCTATCCAACCGAGGATTGGGTCACCAATTCCACAACACTGCAGCTTGTGAAGGAGGATACGGTGGTTCAGATGGTCGAAAGCCTTTGAGAAGTCCAGATATACTGCGTCAACACCTACGCCTCTGTCAACGGTCTCAGTTCAACTGGATCTGGCAAGCAGCAAGTTTGAAGTGCAAGATCGGTTCTTGCGAAACCCATGTTGTTCTTGTACTATGATATTGCGTTCTTCCAAGAAGTTCATCAGCGCTTCGGCAACAATCGCTTCCATGATTTTGGAGAG
>OX104065.1:137139348-137168586 GCA_944474145.2 Dicrocoelium dendriticum | reverse complement strand
CAGACGTTTGGGAGACTCGTAACTAACCAGAACCGAACACAGTGGTGTTCATTGCTCTGTTTCCGTATTAAACTGTCCTTAGTATTTATGAGTAGAACTTCCGCCAACACGGCAAAACTGATGCCGGAAAAGACGTCAAGAACCCGGAACGTGATCGCTCGCTTCTGTGTGTGTAAACTTTGCTCGTGGTATAACACAGACCAGAGATAAATGCTTTGCGGTTTATCATAACTGTCCTCAAGTGGTGGGTCAACACGACATCGGTAGATGTTACGTAGCGATAACTTATTTACGCTATTGTGGTCGTCTATAAACCAGCATGCAACGGCTTCGTAGAGTTGAAAAATAGACAATGTTTGACCCTACTTAATTTCACTTACAGATATATCAGACGTCTCAAAGGTTCTAGCCAACGTAGATTCGGCGAAGGTTACAGGAACACATTTGGTTCTCTAAAAATACGGTCAGATGATGTTTGCGTCTAATGACATCGAGTTCCCTATAGCAAGCTTCCACTTGACTAGCATATAAAATGCTCCCGTTTGGTGGCTAGATATGAAGCGCTGAACTCCGTCCGGATATTGAAATCAGGCTAACTGTGAACTGACCACCAGAAGGGATACCATTACTCTTTAGGCAATGGACTGAGAACGGCCTCAAGCCCCAACGAATGACCACTGTTTACAGAATATGAACAGTTTAGCCTAATTGGTGCTGTTCCACCGACGCTTCTTACTCGCCCACGAGAGAAACGCAGTTGCATAAATCCCAGTTTGGTCATAAGCTAGGAAAACTTGGTTAATAATACTCACAAGTAGCGGGATTTCAGTTGTAATTCTGATAAGGCTTTCGTCCTTCTTAGAGGACCGAAGGAATGCGCGCCACTGACGAGCCCCAATAGGGCGAAACGCATCTGGCGTTTTTCCGGACTAGGCCCTGCTATGTAGCTTGTGAACTATTGGGATGAAAGCCTTATCAGAATTCAAACTTTGTTAACTTGACGTAAGCAAGCAGAGGACGTTTAATATATTTGTTGATATCTTTCTGCGGATCTATGTGCACTGTTTTTACTTGTTCTACCACATCTTCGTGATGGACAAGTGAATTTGTAACGAAAGCTCTTTATCCCGCCAGCTGATCCACTTGTTTCTTCAGCACTTTTCATTCATGAGTGGGGTTCGCTACTTATCCGTTGTGAGTAGTTTGTATAGCAACCCCGTTGTGTTTGGAAGCAATAAGCTGGTTAGGCATGTACTATACACAGCGGGGAACTGTGGTCATTCATCTCCATCATACAGCTTGAGCAGGCATAAATAATAAATGCTGCTAAACCGATAACGATAAAGGGCGAGGCCCTGAACTCCTAGACAGAAAATACATCATTGGTTATAATTGCAAATGAAATCCTCGTTTCCGAAGAGTAGTAGTGAGAATTTTGGCAGAATTCAGCTAATTCATCATTTTCACTCCTAATCAGCAGCCTTAGGCTAGCTTGGAAAATCACCAGATGCCGGCATTTCGACCGTCTGGGTCTCGTCAGTGGTGCGCCTCCCAGCAGACCCATGCCGGGTTCCGCCCCCATGACTTCAGGGTGCCAGCAGCTAGTGCCATTTCGCCATGGGTGACAGCTGCGGACGTGCGTGATTGACAGCTGACTGTGATATAGCCCGGTTCATCTACCACTGTCATGTCAGTTACGAACGGTGCAGAGGACAATGGTCAGCCTCACGAGCTAGGACTTTTCGCATAGTGCCTGCGTACACATAGGATTTAGAAGCTATACGAACATATTTTAGGGTACTGGTGAGTAGCAGTGAGCATTTTGGTATCATTCAGCTAATTCTTCATTTTCACTCCCAATCTGGTGATTTTTCAGATTAGCCTAAGCCGGCTGATTGGGAATGACAACAATGATTTAGCTGAATTATACCAAAAGTTGCACTACTACTCATCAGTACCCTAAAGTATGTCCGTATAGCTTCTAAGTCCTGTGTGGTATGTAGGCGCCATACGGTAAGCCCTAGATCGTTAGGCTAGCAAGTGTCCTCTGCACAGTTCGTAACTGACACGGCAGTGGAAGATGAACCGGCCTATATCATAGTCGGCTGTCAATCACGCAGGTCCGCTGCTGTCACCCATGGTGAAGTGGCACTAGCTGCTGACATACTGAAGTCATGGGGACGGAACCCGGCAAGGGTCCGCTGAAAGGCGCATCATTGACAAGACCCGGAAGGTCGAAACGCCGGCATCTGGTGCTTTTCTAGATTAGCCTAAATCTACTGATTGGGAGTGGCAATGTTGAATTAGCTGAAATCCTAGGTGTCCATATTTTTGTTTAGCAATGCGAGCTCAAGCCAAGAGATGGCCGGCCTACTTAAACCTTTACACTAGAGGTGTCCAAAATCCGGCCCGCGGTACAAATGCGGCCAGAGTTAACATTTCAACTGGCTCACGGCCTTATCATGAATTAATAAATTCATGCTTACATTTTTTGTAAATATGTACTTTTTGTTATTATCCTAATGTCACACGGAATGTACGGCCCGACGTATTTTACCTCACAAAATGCGGCCCTCCATGCAAAACGTTTGAACACCCCTGCTCTACAAGGTCATTTTCGGTTCTGTACATCACAATGACTGTGGAATTGGATAGAGATTAAGATGGCGCGATACGGATTGAAAACTAGCAACGGTGGGTATTGGTAACGTGTTCTTTCTTAGAAGACGGTGTGGGTGCACATTGTGATTAAGACGAATATTGATTATCAAGCATCATCACACTACTATAATTTGCTCGGCAACTTGTGGAAACTCTTCGACGCTTAATGAATAGACCTGCAAAATTAATTTTAGCCATAGGTCAGTGGTGCAAGGCACCAAAAGTGACAAACTACCGAAGGCGATTCTCAGGCGACAAACGCAAGTGACATTGACAAACTATGGTCCTGAATGATTCCCAGTTATTTCAATGAGAATGGGAGCTGTAAACCTTGATTATTAGTGTAAAACTGCATATGACCCATGAAGAGTTGCCGCTGGTGAATTTCTCCATACAGCGCAGGGAGATCCAAGCACCGGTGCGCTTTAGTACTCGGTAGCGACTTTAGACATGGAACGTGTGGTCACATGGTTGGTAATCTGTAACGCGCCAACTGGAATTTACTAAAGCAGCGAAAAGTAGCCAAATCTAATGACACTCAAAAGTAATATAAAATGAAGGTTGTCAGACCATAATCGTTTTCTGCGTACTCTTCGGTCACGTGGTTGCAACTAACAAGGGATAAAAACGAAGTCACATGAAATCGATCATCGGCAAACTGTTCACTGGTTGGTGCTTTGTTTTTGTCAGCTGTTTTTGAACACAGCGTGGTGAGAGCAGTCCCTCTTTAAGAATGGCCTCGAAGAACTTGAGAACGTGTGGCATTTTACTGCGCATGAGGACCGAACAATTCATCCTGGTTTACTCGGTGAACGGTGACAATCGAATCCCTCGTAATTGCTGAGTCAACCTAGCTTCTTCATTCAATTGGTGTAACCGTGAAAAATATAATTGACCACCAATCGATTTCTTGTGACCTTGTTTTGAGTCCCTTGTCAGTTACATCTACATGCCGGTGTGTACGTACAAATCAACAGTGTCATCTCACAATCTCCGCCTTTTGTTATTTCTATCTAAAGCAATCTATTTCGTCTACACCATTTCCCGGCCAAGTTGTCCTCTTGGGCAACCGAAATAATCTGAGGGGGCATTCAGCATGAGTCTACTCAAGTAATTTGTTCCGTGCGTAGGAGCTGAAGCGTCCCACCTGCACCCCTACGACTTAGTGCGTCTGAGGTCCAATTGGCTGAAGGCGACGGGCTATACACGCACACCTGCACACCTGCACAAGTGACTGGCGTACGCACGGAACAAATTAATTGAATAGACTCATGTTGAATGCCCCGTCAGATTATTTCTGTTGCCCAAGAGTACGATTTGGCCGGGAAATGGTATAGTCGACTGAGCTTGCTCCTTACCATGCGAAGCAACCTTGAGGATGTCTCTAGTTGTGGAAGAAAAACATTAGAATGTTTCTTGAGTACACGAAAATGGTTAAACAATTCTAAAGTCTTTTCAGACTTGTGCATAGCATTATGTGGGGGGCCACTACATGAGATTCGGTTGCATTAAACTAGTGTTGAATTGCCTGTGCAATGACGATTGGGTCTGATCAGAGCCTTGTGAGTATTGCGCAAGGCACGTGACATGACCTGCGCTACGGAGTGACGCGATAGGAAACATATGGTAGGGAAACTGATGCAAACAAGTGTCATTCGTTTGAGTCAAAAGACCATGCTTTGTTGAGAT
The DNA here is from genome assembly GCA_944474145.2 of Dicrocoelium dendriticum. Classification (NCBI taxonomy): domain Eukaryota; kingdom Metazoa; phylum Platyhelminthes; class Trematoda; order Plagiorchiida; family Dicrocoeliidae; genus Dicrocoelium; species Dicrocoelium dendriticum. The sequence goes on along the minus strand of OX104065.1, from coordinate 137,164,236 downwards.
CATATGTGTTATATGTTATATGTTACCTGTGTCTTGGTCTGCACGGTGAGTGAAACGTAACTGATGTGAAACTGACGTGTAATGGAGGGAATCGCCGAAACTCAGTGAGATAGTGGCCGATTTGCATGTCACGAAGTACTTGCACGGTCCTGGAAAATTTTTTTAAATTGGCCTTGTATCTTCAAGTTCAAAATTTGGAAGTCATCTCCCTGCCCAGCATGGGTTCCGAAGAACATGCACTTATATCACAGACCGGCGAAGTCAAATGATGCCAAAGATCTTCTTGATGTTTTGTTGATTTTAGCACAGCCTTTGGTAGCGGTCCACATGAACAGCACCTAATTAAGCTCCGGGGGATTTGCATCGCCAGCAAATTCATCTCCTGGATTGCGGATTTCTTAGATGGCTGTACTACGCGGGTAAAGATTAATGAGGTCTCCTCTGGGCATATTCTCATGACCACTAATGGCTCACACGGTTCTATGCACGTTCTGAAGTTTTCAAACTCTTCATCAACGATCTCCTAGAGTTTATTCAAGTTGAATTCTTGGTCTACGCTGATGATCTCGGACTATGATCCCAGGCATACAGGTTAGAATACCTTAATAAATTGCAACTAACGCTCGACTTACATTGCAACTGATCTATTGAGGGGCAATTGATTAGCAATCGTGATAAATGCTGTGTTCTCCCGAGCAGTGATCCAGGGCCTTTTGGCGCCTAGCACACTGGTGTTTTCCTACTGAACAATACGGCTCGTGGAAGGTGCCTTGGAGTAATTGCATCCTCGGCCCTGAAAACAGCACTGGACACGTTGTGGAAGGTCACCCCTGCCAACAGGATACTTTAGCTCTTACGAAAATCCCTCACAAAATGACGCTTGTGTGGTTCAGGCTCCTGTTTTTCTCCCACCTCCGTCTAATACTGTAATATGGATTACCTGTTGTACATCCTTTCACTAAGTTTGTGTGTTTTGATAACGAAGGTTCAGGATCCAGAGACATGGATCAAACTCCGTGCCGGTGCTGCATGGTTTATTTTATCACCTAAGTCTATAAAGTGTGCGCTTATTTTCTCCAGGCTACCGTCGTTGCCATGTGGATTTGACCTACACTAGTCAAAATCTAAACGGAGGATTACGGAAGCAGTTGCATCAGTTCTTCCGGCTGGACGCAGATTGCTCAATATGGGGTCACACCTGGAAGTTGTGTAAACCAAGATGGTTCCAGATCCACCCTGACGTCACTTTCTCCATTCGGGTAGTGCGTAAATGAGGCAATCTCACAGAAAGCGCTGTCAGCCCCAGACAGAGGAACGTTTCTTGTAATGGTTGGGTAACCACTTACTGAGCACGCCTTCATTCGTTTTTGCTGCGACTGTCAAGATTCCTCACAGAAAATAGTTTAACAACGACACGCATTATCCAACACATAAACGGAAGGTGATAGAGCTGACGCCGATCTTCCATTATGCTCCCTGCACGCTACGAAACATGAACTCTTTGGGCTAATTTGGCAGCGCCTAGTGACCTACACTACCCAATGACAGTAAAACAGATAATGATTTCCACTTTCTTTTGAAGGATACCAGTTTGCAATGAAATGGTTGCTAAGGATGAATGGTTCTGAACTTTGTATAGAAGAATTAGGAATCCGAAAATGATGTAATATCAGAAATTTGGTTTTAGTCTTTAATATTCACTTAGGGTACCGAATTCAACAGTTGCCCGGCGTTTCTAGACGGGGTTCTGCAGTGCGGGGATGATGAGACACTCGGAAGTGTTTTTCGAAAGACAGTCTGGGTATGGCAGTAGACGGGATTTCTGTTGAATTTTGCTCATGAACTGCAACGGAAACCACATGCTCTGTTTAAACTATCCGGCCAACAGATTCTGCAACCTAGAAAGGTGTACTAAAATGGGCTAGTGTTCTTTAAATGCACACATTTGTAATCAGAACACAGAGTTGAATGCTCAAAAGAATGAGTAATGTGGTCCTCTTGCATCCTTTCAACGAGCGCATCCCTTCTAACTGCTGAATGGAGGAATTTTGAACACAATTAGCCAAACATATCCGCCGGTTAGGTCCTAACTGGCGACCAGATCATTTTACTTGTTCCTCAACGACTTAAGGACTGATTTCCGGTTAGGTCTGAGTTCTTTACTCTGCATTTGAAACAACAGTAGATTTATCGGTGGATTTGTCTATTAACTTACGCAGGGAGGTTAGGTACCTCTGACACATTAATGGTTGTAGCTCGAAGCAAATAGCGGAACGCTGACCAGACTCATCCAAACCTTCAAACGCTTCATGACACCATCCTAACTCCTTTTCTAAGGTCAACACCTGATTCTGTAGGCCATCATATCCTTCTCATGTGGCGCTGACTTTTGCGTTGCAAGTTCACTTTATGTAAATTTCATTCAACAAGCTTATAACCCAGTGGATGTCATAGCACTTACACGTATCCAGAAGATAATCGGTACCATTGGGCACCAAATGATACTTCGTTTAATGTCACCCACCTAGAACGTTTACACTAACGCAGTTCGACTAGTCGAAGTCGTGGTAATTATATCTCGTGATTCTGTCGTATCGCTTGCCGCAGTCTGCCATATTTCCGAATATCGCGGATACGCATTGAAGTAAATCGGTTCCACTCCTCCTAAGCGCTTCTCCAAGATTTGAAGCTCAGCAGCGCGAACCTTCGTAGTCATTGAACGAGTTGCAAGTGACCCAACCGGTGATCCACCAGATCAGCAGTACAACGATTTCGTTGATGATATGAAACTGTTATCCGACGTTAGAACCCGGAAACCATTACATTACTTCTGTCTAAATGACCACTTTCAAGTAAGGAAAAATGCAAAATTTCTATTCAAATGTTGGTATTTGAAAACAAGTTTTCAGATGCCGTGTCCTCAGAGTTATCAGTCCCGGTCGATAATCCAAACTTGTTTCGTTTGATAACAATCGCCAGTGCGTACTAAAATTCCGGGTATAGCAGTACAAATTGCATGAATTCGGCAGCAAACCTCTTAATGAGTCACGGGTTAAAAATGAAGTAAAATTTCTAACAAACGCCAAGCTTTGCAGTAATATTAACCAATTCAGATATGGATGAGGAACAGACTCAACAATTCTTAGAATTAAGTGAGGTTCATCGTAGCCAGTTTCCAAATCAGATAGTCGTCCACATGACCGGAAAAGCACTAGACTGCAGTTTCAGCCAGTTGGGCATCGTCAATAGTGCGCATCCATCGGATCCATCAGGATTCGAACCCATGACCACCAGCGGCTTGAACCGCCAGTCAGCAGCTTATGCCACTGGGCCATGGGGGACAGCTTCGGACTGTCATGATTTACAAGCTAACCGCGATTTAGCTCGTCTTATCCTCCACTGCCATGCAAGTTACGAACGTTGCAGAGGACAGGTTTGGCCCCGAATGACACGACGTCCACTAACAGTAGCTAGGTACAACGTAGCATTTAGAGACTGTCAGGGCGGATATAATTTGATGTACTCATGAGTAGGGGAATTAGAATTTCCTGATTTGAATCAAGCATTAACATGAATAATTGAAACCTGGATTCCAGTAAACGTTCTACGGCTTGTGTTCTTACCTCTGGTCCTCGATTGATAAAGACGCAGTGTCTAAATGATTTAAAGCTGGGTTAGGTAATAAGGTTCACGAGATTTCACAGGCAGAATCCATTGCGCTTGTTAAATCCTGGGAACCACACGCCACCGGAGCAAGATTAAGCTAAGCTGTAAAGTTGTCTTGCTGTCAAGTGTACTGATGGACAGCTGCACCATCGGTTACGCGAGTGTTAACCTCATGAACGTGACCTGAAGTATATGTTTTAAAAAGTGAATTGGTCTTGCTAGTACAGATGGTTTACCCGCACAAATTCGAAGAGAATCTTGATTGGAGGACGGCTGCTGTGACCCAGCTGCCTCAAATTCTTTCAGGGCATTAAAAGTTTTATAAAGTGGGAGACCTACCAGCTGTTGTCGAGCAATTTGCGGATAGCTAAATGCTTACATTGTAAACACTATTCCTGATGTCTGAAGATCAATTGTGATAACGCTCAAGCCCAGGAGGAAATCCTAAATATTTTGTTTGATAACCTATACTTCAGCAACACTGAAGCCTACCGAGAAACTATTTGTCACTTGATGTCCTATAAGCAATGAGTCGAATGAGGTCTTTCCCTTCGTCCATAAACTAATATGCCACACGTACCAAGCCTTTGCAATAGCATCTATATTGGATGCGAAATTCAGGACAATTCGACTCCTGTGTTTTGATTCTGTTGGAATTTCGCAAGTGTTTACAGGTATATACCACTCCACATATTCGGTCGTGTTGTCAGCTTGGTGCAACCAGTTGTGCAACTATTTCCTAGCTCTCTTTCAATTCACCTACTTTTTACTAGAAACGGCCCCCTAATCTTCTTGATGGTCTGGATATTTTGCAAGAAACGACCTTGCATCCTGTTTTACCTTCTATAAAAGTAGAAAAGGCTTCCAATCCCCATAATATAATTGGATGTAAATAACCTGATGACTTCGGTTTAGGCAGCATCGCTACAACAGCTTATTCGGCTCCGAGGTTATAAAGCGTGTTGGATGAGCTGGAGTAGTGGTTTCCACCCCGTCTCTTACTCTTAACATTTCCATGTGCGGTGAACTTAGTTCCCCTCCTCTCTGCATTGAGAAGCTCCGGACTTTAGACAAGACATCTCGCCTTCTGGTCAGCGAGAGAGTTAAACTTAATTCACCAACCGTAACATAACTCGCAGCCTCCTTACCTCATAATTTATCATGGTGTGCAGAGGCTGCTGAAATATTCCACAAGCTTTGAATGCCATCAATTTATGACATTAGATTCCAAATGCCTTCAGTACCCAGTACTTAAATGTACTACTTCTTGGATGCAAGCATTCTGCCTCATTTGCTCTGCTCTTCTTCAGGCAAGCATCTTCTTGATTACAAACTCCATCGGCTGACCCCCCGTTGCAGTGGGTTTTCCAGCGAGTCTTCTGGAGACTTCCTTGCTAACGGAAGGAAAATCGGCAAGTGACAACTACGCCTCAAAAAGATTACATGCTCCTTTTTGCTCCATCAATGGCAATTTATCAAGATCACTTCCTTTTTAATCAAACGCTCTAAACTAAATTCCGCATTTTTGCACTGTATCATTTCGTAACATTAGCTTAGTGCGTTTAACATGTTTTCATGTGCGCTCTAAAATAGTCATTAATATCAAGCGACAATATTTGATTTAGTTGCATCCATACATATTATGCTTCTTACCCTTTCCTTGCAAGGCTCAGTTCTAGGTCCACGTTTGTTTTCGGTGTTCATTAATGAGCTTGTACAGGGAATCGCTTCAAACATCCTAATGTTTGCCGACGATATCAAGATCTGGCGCAGGATCCAGGCGAACTCCGACCAACAAGTGCTTCAGAATGACCTAGATAAGGGTGTATCAATGGTCGACTCAAAACTCATTGCATTTCAACGTCTACGAATGCAAGGTGTTTTCCATCCGACATCAGAGAAGCTACTCATACCGGCTCTGAACGAATATACTACAACAAACAGCTCTCGAAAGTGACTTGGGTGTCCTGGTTCAAGTTGACTTGGGTTGCTCCAGACAATCCGAAAAGGCCTCGAAGACCGGGAACCAACACGTTGGGCTGTTCCGATAGACATTTGGACAAATAAACAGCTTCATATTGCGACAAATGCTCAGTGCGTATGTTCTCCCCCATGTCGAATACACAATTCAAGCCTGGCATCCATGGCTGAAACACGACCTTAATGCACTGGAGCAGCCACAACACCCGGCATCTAAGAACGTAATTGGAATGCGCAATCTTTCCTACCAGGAGAGGCTGCAACGACCGGGATTGTTCAGTGGTAGCTATCGCAAACTACGAGGCGACCTGATTATGGCATACTTGATTCTGCGGGACCCACATCATGTGTGCCACCCTTTACTGCAACTCAGCAGCAATACAAACCTGAGGGGCCACTCATTAAAACTCGCAGAACAATACAGTCGTCTGGAGTGCCCCAGAAAATTTTTTCCATCCGTGTCTGCCACCCGTAGAATGCTCTCCCAGAATCGGTCGTCTCTGCCCCGACACTAACAGTATTTAAAAGACGGTTGGACGATGCACTCATCCACTTACACTTTGTCACTTAACACTACGTCTCCATCCTTCACCTGGAGTTTACCATGGAATTATTTGTTGTTAACTGTGGGTGCTGTGAATCTAAGAGAATGGCAGGACTTCAGCGAAGCAAACGAAAGTGCTTATTTTCATATTTAAAGTATTAACCATTTTACTACCCTTATCACCATTATTGTTCTGTTGATATCCCCACCAACTATCCAACGGGACTTGTAAAGCAACGCTTCTTAACCCGTATAAATTCATTGTTCATTGTAAGCTACTATCGGTGTCAGGTTTCACTAATTCCGCGCTGTTAGTGAAAACGGTTGAAAAGGTCACGGATCAAGGTTCATAACTCCCACATGAATTGACTTGGTATGATAATCAATTCATTTGACCAGATTTGCGTCCCAAATGCATGCCACAGATGCACGAAATGCTCTACCTCAATTTTAGCATGGCCACGAGTTTCAAACGCCAAAAATACTCCTTGCCTCACAGAGAATAACTTGTGGGTTTACGGCGATTTTAAGAAGACTCGTCGCAGCAATTCTCAGTTAGACAGACACCACACTTTCTAGAAACCGGTACACAACCATTTCGTCTCATTGATCCTCGTCAGAAGCATGAATCTGAAGTTATCATCTCATTTTTACTATTCAGTGACTTACCATGGGTGAGGGCGGTGGACCGCATTACTGATTCCTAACTGGCTCAGCCTTTACTGTCTTGCATGGTAGGAACGCGAAAAGACAGCGCGTCTCCAGAGCTACGACTTCCCTTGCAAACCACATCGATCGAGCTGACATTTAAGGTGCGAAGGCGATTTCTAAATATTTGTGTGTCTGTATCACTTCCACCAATGTCTTAGAGAAATGTATGCACAAATGTCAAGCTACAATATATCGTTTTGTGCTCCTCACCATGTATATAACACCATAAAGCGTTTAGGAGTCAACCATACAAACACTACCAATTGGGGCAGTTACTCTTCGAGACGTACTGCATTTTCACGTGCTTCAGGTAGTAGCGTTCGCAATTTACTAATAGCGAACCAGACTACCTTACGGCTGCCCGAAGAAACATGATGGTTTACACAGTCAGCGAACTGATTTGATGCTCCCAAATCGGTTGGATGCTATTGCAATCTTGCCGTATGGGATGGTCCTAACCAAAAGAACCAGCTATCTTGCAAATCTCATGTACCTTGTGGTCCTCTGACCATGGCAAGAGAAGACAAAGCTAGCTTAACTCAAAAAGAACACCCCGACCAATGTATCAAGCTCAGAACCATCCGGACAACTTATACTGGCATATCGCGCTGGATGGTTTAGGTAGGTGGGCCATTATTTTGGAATCCGAATCCATGTCATGCGTGGCATTAACGCAATTGGCTGTGTAGAATGAAAATTGCCATGGCAAATTCGGTAGGTCAGCAGATTTGGCCATCTTTGTCACACATGAAACAGCTGCATCAGCTTCTAGTTTATAAGTCGTCTGACCACAGATTCGGAGCTGTGACCACTCAAGGGAGATGTAAGCTGTCGATGGAACCAAGCAGGGGTAGCCAAACTCCGTATTGCCTTCCAGCAAGTGTAATGTAAAGCCTAGGATAGCTAAGGTGGCGCCAATGAGCAAGGTTGCCCCAAACTTTAGCTTAATTGCAGCACCAAGTAATATCCATACATTTGAGAAATAATTCCTGGAGACGGCATCAGAAACAAAAAGTAGCAAACAAGCTTATTTTTGGCGCTTCATCATCAGGTTAATACAACCGCATTAAAGCAAGCTAGAATAGACACAATGGGTTCAAATTGGATAACTTAAGCAGAGTAACTAATCCATAAGTCCACGTGCTTGGTCTGGTTGAGGCGAGGTCAGGTGAAGTGGCGTCAGTGCCACTGTTAGTCGTGTTGATCTGAGACGAAGGCAGGGTTAATGTATGGACGAGATTTCCGTGCACATAGGTCCGGGTTATAGTGCCGAATTGCGATCGCATCTGCTGCCGACAGTAAGCGACATCTGACTGCCCGTGTGTAACTTCCAGAGACACAATAGATTGGTGCGAATGCGTCATGCGAGTTGATTTGATGGTCGGAGTCTACTAGGTGTGTCAACACTGCACTCGTTATATTCTTCCTCGCGCCGCTGTATAGCCAAGCTGGGCAATGTTCTCTAGCCCTAACGGACATTCGCCTGGTTGTCTTCCCACTATTCCTTGCTCGACACGAGCAAGAGAAATTGTTCATCTTCTACTCATGTGCACGAGAAACATTCAGCTTCAGTTTTATGGAACGCTATATCGATAAATAGACAGTGTATCAATAGGTTCACCATTAGGACTGTTGCTCGCGGACGTCTTAATGAGCAACTTGGAGTGCAACCAGTTGAACGAATCCAGCAACTGCTTGTTTTATTATGGTCGATATGTGGACGATATATTTTGTATTGCGGATAATAGAATGTGCGTCGATAATCTATCATCCCAGTTTAACACTGCACATAGTAACATACCTTTCACTATGGGGCTAGAACGCAACGACTCGTTGGCATTTTTAGAAATCTAAATCAACAAGGCACCAGACATGTCAATGCGGAGGACAGTGCACAGAAAAGAAACCTGGAATGGACAGTACATCCATTTCGCTAGTTTTGTTCCGGTAAGTCAAAAGAGAAACCTCCTCCGTTGCCTAACAGAGAGAGCGAGGAGAACATGGACAGCTGACGCGATTTCAGATGCGCTGAGCTTTATGCGATGCGTACTCGAGCGTAATCGATACCCTGAATAATTCATCCACAGGCACATGGAACCGCGAGTATAAAACCTCAAACCTGTTTCCGCGGAGAAGCGGATGTTATCGTTACCATTTAACAGTGACGTGATAGTGGAACAGACCACCCGAAGACTTTCCTTAGCAACAGAGAGAACGTATTTTGCCGCTAATCTACACGTAAGCTTCATCTCAACACCGATTGTGCGCCAACAACTTAAAGAAAGGATACCTCGGTCGCAGACCTCCTCCTGTGTGTACAATTACTCTTGCTCTCGTCGAACAAGGTGTAGTGCGAAAACGACCAGGCGAATGTCCGTTAGGGTTCGAGAACATTGCCCAGCTTGGCTCTACAGCGGCGCGAAGAAGAATGTAACGAGTGCAGTATTGACGCACCTAGTTGACTCCGACCGTCAAATCGATTCACATGACGCATTCACACCGATCCACTGTGTCCCCGGACGTTACACACGGGCAGTCAGATTTCGCCTGCTGTCGGCAACAGAGGGGATCGCAATTCAGCTCTATAACCCGTACCTATGTGCACAGAAAAACTCGTCCATACTTTAACCTTGCATTGGCCTCAGATAAACACGACTAACAATGGCACTGACGCCACTTCACCTGACCGCGCCTCAACCGGACCAAGCACGTAGACTTATCGATTAGTTTCTCTGCTTAAGTGACCTAATTTGCACTCATGGTGTCTAATCTAGCTTGCTTTATTGTGGATGTATTTGTTTGTTAAATACATTTGCTTTGGCATTTCACTTTCCTGTAGATTGGAAGTTTTGTAATATATCCTAGAGAAATTTACGCCTGTACTAATGCCTTCATCCCTATTGTAATCAGGCGGGTTCATTAGATGAAATGGTAGAAGAGGGAAAACGTTGTGAATGCGTCCTTCGTAATGCACCAACTATCCAGCTTTTCTGTCTGGATACAGTTGCTATTCTTGATTGATGGTTGTAGAACGTGACTGAGATACACCATCACTAGTCCCGGGAGTGAGAAGTTCGTAGATAATGTAGCCAAGATGTCTAAGTAGATTTTTAATGATGACAATTCTCAGGTTATTTTCGATAAAAGCGGTAGGAGTTGGTCAAAACTGAGATTACTAATAATAAGCCGCTTGGTAATAGAACCCTTCGACTACTGAGCAAAAATAGTAGTGCAATTTCGCTTATGCTTCTAAGCTATGTCATCCAAAATGTGTTTGGGGAACTCACAACTTCCATGAGAGAAAAAGTAGTCCCGACTAGTTGCTTGAAGTGCGTGGGGAAACCCGAGCATTTTGCACACGACGTTGGCCTCCTTCAGCGTCCAGTTGTCGTCACATACAGTTCCCCAGCGTCCGTCACGATTGATCAAAACAGTTCCCTCATTTTTTGCTGCTCCGTCTATCAGCATCAAGTTGGAAGATGAACGCCCTTTGCTGCTCGACGCTCCAAACTCCACATGAGTACGTCTAGTTACCATTTTGAAACCAGGTATTCCCGAAGTATTTGGTCGTCGTCTAGCGAGTGGATCATCACCGGCGGTATTAACATTGGCAGAATTCATCCACCATCGGTCAATGTATTCAGCTGTAGGATGAAATTGAAGGGCGCCGGGGCCAAAAATCAAAATCAGCGACAGTATTGAGTGCTGCATGAATACGGTAGTTGCTCGATGCCGAAAAGCTAGGCACGTTGCTTTTATCTTCTCCGGCCTTTAAGGTGGTTCTACTTCGTTGATTTGCATAATTTTGACCACAACACGTACCTCAATGCACTCGGTACGATTGATCTGCATACTGCTTGCTTCAGGGAAGCTGTAAACCAGATTGGTTTGACCTATTCGGTTGACAGCAGCCGAACGCGGAAGTATGCATATAAGTAAAGAAGAAACCGTTCGACATTATCCGTTTTGATAACCGATGAACTTTTGGACTGACTTCGTGTAAGACACGGTTTAGTCGCATCTTTTTACTAATTTAGTCATCGTGTAGCAAGAGGACTAATGTGCTGCATGAGGCCAAGCATGACACCGTTTTCCAAAGGTTTGAAGACAATTTTGCTTAAGAAATGGAAGGCGTTAATTGGAACGTCTTCGTAATTCAAACGGGTGCCGCGGGAGATTTGAATGTCAATAATGCTGCGGTAGAATACGTGGTTAGTGTGAAATTTCGTTTCAAAATTTAAACGACCGAACTGTGTGTGTTGCAACCTTAATGACTAGTGGAGCAACGAGGTTACATTGAAAAAGTGGCGAATTCTTGGCACTGCCAACCGACTATTCCTTCTACATTACAAGAAAACCAAGCAGCTTGGTTATTATGCGTAATTCCGCAGCTACAGGTGTTTATAATCACAGCACCCATCATCAACATCATTATACACGTCAGCTAGAGGTGGGAAACACTCCAGCTACTGTGCCGCAATACATAAAGGAAAAGGAAAATAAACACAAGTGTTGCATGCCAACTGAACTACCATCAACGGCTACACATCGTTCCGGTAATCTACCAGCACACAGGAAACATAATTCCAGTCTGTCTGTCGGTCTGGTCGGTAAGTCCATTCACTTTGAAGAACTTTAGGTTGATATCTACAATAAACAACGCCTCTGAGTCAGTATACCGTCAAGTCGCTTCTGTAATACGATAAATAATGGGATGATCGGTGTTTTCCCGTAGAATATTTGTCCCACACATATGACGGTATTTTTGCTATCGTTAAAGATGATTACCTTAATCCATCAGCATCATTCAATGGCCTCTTGCAGTTGCACTTTTGATGAATTTGATTTGCATTGGTATGTGGGATTGAACGAAGTAGAAGCTCTTGTGTCTGCATGACCCCCTCTATTTTCCAATAAATGGTGCACTGTCTTCAGCATGTTTTGTGCTTAGTTATACAGGTCAGGTCAGGTCAGGCCTTCGCGGACGAAGCAGGCGTTCGCCAAACGAGCGTCCCGTAACGTATGCCTGTAGGCAAGCTAAGGCTGTCGGCACCAACATTCAAGCTTCTTCACTTCTGCAGAGACAAATACAGAGTTCATGAAACTATTCATGATATCCTATTGACCACAGGCTATTTGGTACTAATTGGAGTCCACTAATCTCAGTGCAAATAAGGAAACAAAGTGGTCCAAATCATTTCTAGGCATTTTTGAAAGGCTTCTATGGTATTACATTCCACTAACACAGGGGAAATAAATTCCAAAAACGTACTACGCGACTGGTGTAAAAGTTCGCCCGCATATGCAGTCTTCACCTCTGCTTCATGAGGTTCAGTTGGTGTCCCCGCAAGTGGTCCGCCGTAGCTAGTTAAAAGTGATCGGTAGACTTAATGCCACTGAGACCCTCTATAATCTTAACTGTTTCTATCAGGTCCTCCAAGTTATACTTTGATATATCATGAGAAGTTCAGGCATACCAGCGTGGGACCCTATGATAGTTTTCCGTGTTTGGGGAGTACTGACGAGTATTCTACATAAATGGCCAAACTGTTGAGCAATTATTGTTACAATTTCATTGTCTATGGCAATGATCCCCCGAGGTTGTCCGCACGGTCAACTTGGTAAAATATACACTTAAAAAGGTATAAGCAAATATTTGATGGAATATACTTAATGAGTTGCGATTTACAGCATTAATCTGGTGTTTATTCAGTGAGAACACTTGTAAGTCCTGTTAAAGATGCGTTAGTACTTTTGGCCGCACACCGTCATCACCCAAGCTTTGCTCACGGATATCGGTGCCCTGGTGAGCAAGGTGTCAAATGTTAACAATTAGAACCCGAGTTCCACTCCCAACTCAGGCCACCCGCATCTGATCAGTTCAAAGAGGGTGAAACTAGCCGTTGTATGTCAACCTCAACTAAGCTCTTCCTCACTATCCAGTGGTTGGCAGTTGGCCGCACTTCTTCAAAACATGATAGATTCCAGAGAATGTTGGGTTATTTTCCAATGAAACTGGAACTAATTGAATATGATAAACGAAGGTACGGGCAATCCGTTCTTAATGAACAGTGAGTTAACTATCAGGGAAATGGATCAAGCAAGCCCATTCGAGTCAGTTAAACAGAAGCAAGAACCCGGATTCCTTCAACCATTGCTAAACAAGCAAATATGTGAAACATGAGGAATAAATGTCAAGGACGATTTTAGTTCGCAGCTGACGAGCTAGTGGAAGCAATATGACAGTAATCCTTACTGAGCAAGTCGTCCATAGATAAAGACACCTCATCAGAGCTACGTCAAAAGTCAGTGTCAGTAGTTGAACATATCCTTGAATATTATCCTGATGATTCTGCGTATTCTGGTGAAGGATATGTTGCAAAACATTGCTCAAATGGAAGAACAACATGGAATCCATATCCAGGTGCTGATATTCAAATATATTCGGTAAGTTCCATGACGTTGGCTAATGCCTCAGGTTGCAAAATCCGGACGCGTATCAGCTGCACACCGGTACCAACTACGTCAATCCCATGCGCATTTTAAGCATGCTTATCATTGAAAAGTAAGATAACACGATGCTTTCCAACGGCAAGGAAATATTTAAAATCGATTAGCAGTGGAGGATATGATACGTTTTATCGTAGTTAGCTTGTAAACTATGAACGCTGACGCTGTACACCGTGGCTAAGTGGCATGAGATGCTGCTCGGCAATGCAAATTCCTGATGGTCACAATTTTGAATGCTGATGGATTCAGCAGGTGCGTCTCGCCGACGTGCTTCCACAGGATAAAACAGCCATCTAGTACTTTCTGGGAATGTGGGGCTGTTTTGACGAATTCTGCTTACATTACAATGTCCTACTAGTTATGAGCGACCTTACACATCAGGATAATTAATGGCCTCCTCTTGGATGCCCTCGAAATATTGGAGATCATTACAGTCGTCCGATGTCTTTCCTAGCCTCAACCGCAGCAGAAATGATGGAGTGAAGAAGGTACCATGTTCGACTGTATGAATTGCGATTCCGTTCACTTCAAATACATCTAGCTTGATAATTCGGCTGCTTTTTAACCATGAACGCACATTCAGAGGTGCTTATAGAAACAAAATAATCAAAAAAGCGGCGAATGACTTTCGCATTCCATGCACATTTAGTCAAAAGTGCAGTTGGCTAGCTAATTTCTTTCGTACCAGGAAAAGGCAGCTGATCTCAGGTGCTCCATATAATTCATTCCTTCATTCAGCCCATTTAAAAGCGAAACGTTTTTATGAGAACTATACTTAGTTACTAATAACTGCGCATCGCAGAGCGTCCTGAATCTCGTACTCAATAAAATCAAGAAGTTGCTGACGTACTGGCATGTACAGACGTGAAGAAATCCTCAACCAAACCAAAACTAGATATTCTAAGATTGGTATATCACACCGCCAATCAAGAATGATGTCAATTACATCAAAGTTGGGTTGCAGTCCTTGCGGTGAACCCATGAATCGAAAAAGCGGTGAAGGACTTTCGCATTCCATGCACATTTAGTCGAAAGTGCAGTTGGCTAGCTTATTTCTTTCGTAACAGGAAAAGGCAGCTGATCTCAGGTGCTCCATATAATTCATTCCTTCATTCAGCCCATTTAAAAGCGAAACGTTTTTATGGGAACTATACTTAGTTACTAATAACTGCGCATCGCAGAACGTCCTGAATCTCGTACTCAATAAAATCAAGAAGTTGCTGACGTACTGGCATGTACAGACGTGAAGAAATCCTCAACCAAACCAAAACTAGATATTCTAAGATTGGTATATCACACCGCCAATCAAGAATGATGTCAATTACATCAAAGTTTGGTTGCAGTCCTTGCGGCGAACCCATGAATCACGCGGTGGAGTGCCGCACGTGACCAGCAAAATCTGCAGCAAACTCGCACGAGAGAAGAGGGAGCAGCGAATATATGAAGTTAAAGTGGAACCATGTAACCGCATGAATTGTGTTTCGGATCACATGCACTTAGAACACCGTTGTGCAGGGATTCGAGGCTGTACAATATTTCTATATACTTAAAAACAGTTATCTATCACCCTTGGCTGGCCTGGACCTAGAGGCAAAAGTTCCACCATAAAATTGGCTAAGTAGGCTCAGTGGTAGCTACATTTATTGCCAGGTGTCATCGGTCTCGACCACCGATCAGAAACGGTTTGTATAGAGCGGCGTTCACCAAACTGCCCCACATTTCAGCTTGCTATTGAAAGCTCGCTATAGCCACAGTGGTACTATCGATTTTATGTGCTGGACCTTGATTAATATGAATCCATTGCAGATAATCGTTTAATTTATACTTAATCGCAACAACTAACATGTTATTCAGCCAATCGCAGTTAGATACAAAACACAACAATCGATTACTGATCCGGAGAAGCACAGACGAACACTTCTGCCTATTGGAGCTCATAAGGGGTGCGCATTTCCTCGGTCCAGTTCAGAGATGTAAATACCTGACAGCTACTGGTCTGCAGCACTACCCGACCAAGGGAAACGAAAGCTGACCATCATGAAATACAATCTAACTGCTAGATAACATGTGTGAAGTCACAGCACTGGCAAGGGAATTCCCGACCCGAACTGCCAACCACTGTCCTGTATGCAAGCAGTAAACTGCACGGCCGTGGAAGATGGAAAAATGGAACAATAGTGTATTACGGGTAAAAAAGCAATGGTTAACAAGTCCCATGGGATGGAAATTATTGCGAAAATAAAATTGTATGCTTATGTGAAAAGCGTTGCGATGGACTTACCATAGACTTATGTATAATAGTGGGGATGTTCTCGTATTAAAAGTATAAATCCATGAACCAATTGGTTGGGTTTGGTAAGACACCGTTTGAGTGCGTTTTGTAAATCTTGGCTAACAACACATAAAATGAATTACAAATGAGAAAACGCACTGTCGAGTCGTTTTTTAAATATCGTCAGCTTGGGAGCAGAGACGACATCATTAGGGAGGGCATTTCAAGGTTGACACACGCGGAGGGAAAAGAAATTGCTATGGTATTCAATTCGGCTGTACTGTATTGTCAGTTTCGGAGAATGACCTCAGGTTAGTGTCGTGGTTCAATTCCAGCAGCGGACGGCAAATGTGCTTTGGGTTCTTCAGTATCTGGTACATCATTGTTATGCCCCCCGCAAAAACCGATATCGACTGCTGTACATGCTTAGAGATTTCAGTCTGATCTGCTAGGGCAGATGAAAGAGGCCCCTGACGTTCTTGGTTGCTCTTCGCTGAGGAGTCTCGAGGGCAACGAGATCCTGTTTCTGCCACGGCTGCCACGCCTGGATAGCATATTCTACTTGCGGTCACACTTAGGTGTTAAGCATTTGGTGAAAGGTTAAAGGTTGAAACCGACCAAAGACTCTGCAGAGAAGGCCGAAGTGTTGGTTGCGGTCCTCGTTGCCTTCTCTGCTTGTTTTAAACACCCGAGATCTTCCTGCACTAATAAGCCCAGGCCACGCTTCTGAGACCTTCTCCAAGGTGTGGTCTCCAAGTGTGTAAACTCCCACCAACTGCTGACGCAGATAAATCACCTTGTATTTAGATATGTTCAACTGAAGCAGGTTCCTATTTGAATATTCATATATGCAAACTTGGTCATGTTGAAGTAGATCGTACTTACCATTGTTATTAATCGTCCACCAAAACTTGATGTCATTGGCGAAATGCAGGAAATTTGAAGGGATAACTTGCCAGATCGTTTATAAACACCAGGAATAAGCGCGGTCCCAGCACTGAGTCTGGTGGGACACCATATTCTACCTCAATCGGGTTAGAGAGTGATTTCATAACGCATACTTGAAGCTTCCGTTGGAGAAGAAAGTTGCCAATCCAACCAAGAAAAGGATCTCAGATTCCGTAGCTCCGTAGCCGATGAAGTAGGTTGCGGTGATCCAGGTGGTCGAAGGCTTTGAATAAGTCCGAATAGATCACATCACCACCGACCCCATTATCCGCCACTTACGTCCAACTACCTTGTGTAATCCGCAGGTTAGTGGTGCATGACCCGTGTTTACGGAAGCCATGCTTCTCCGGTGCCAAGATGGTGCGTTTTCCAGGTAGTCCACTAAAGCCTCAGAGACGACTGCTTCCCACATCTTCGCGAGCAGAGTGAGGTGAGTCACTGGGCGATAGTTTGCAGGCTCTGAACGGCTTCCGCCTATAAAAATTGGGGTGACAATGCCACGCTTCCATACAGTGGGGAGTTGTTGTTCTTCATCGTACAATTGGAAGAACTGTGAAGATGTTTCAGCTAGCTTGGTGGTCGCAGCCTTCAATGCTTTCTGGCGGATGTTGTCAGCTTCCGGAGAGCTATGTTCGCGCAGTGAGAGTAACGTCCTTAGCACAGTTGGGGAGTTGAATATTACGTTTGTAAACAGTGGAGTCTGGAATGCACATGACCTTATGGGACAGGGAGTGGCTGCTAGTTCGAAAATTGGGACGTATTGTAGCCGCAGGGCATTAGCTGCTTCTTCGGCAATTTGTGCTGTACCGCCTGTCATGAAAATTAGAGCAATGCCATGCTTTACTTTAAGAAGTTTGTTGACATGCTTATACAGCAGTTTGTTGTTATCCATGGAATTTTAAGTAGACACTGTTAATAGGTTACTTTGTCCTCACGGAGAAGTATAGTGCAATGGTTGCGATGGGTCAGGAAACTGTCTGAAGTCTCTGAGTCGGAGTTAACCTTGTAGGCACGACATGCTGCATCCCTTATCGCCATGCATTTTCGTGTCCTGCTCCTTAGAAGCAAAGGTATCTTTGTGTGACGTAGTGGCTTGGTCTCTGACGCTCTGTTGACGATGTCGCTGAGTCTTTCAACGAACTCTGTCTAAACGCTGTCAAGGGGCGTGTTGTTTGAGGATTCCCAAACAGGGTGCGTCGACAAGTTCTTACAGTACGTCGTAGCGTGTGATTGTATGAGTTAGTCCCGAGTGTTCATTTGGATATTCTGCATAACACGTCGTCGAACGTTATCACTACATAGTCACTGAGACCTAATGGACTATCCATCAATAACTTGTCAAGCATGAGCTCTTCATTTGTGTGCACAAGGTTCAATATGGACGATTTGTTTGCTGTCGTGAATCTAGTGGGCATGGTGACATTTTTGTACAAGATTCCCGATCAGTTTATGCAAGTCTTCTTTGAACTGCTCACTGTATGGTGCCGATATCTCCGAAACCGACTACCACCTAGCGGCTGCTTTAAGGTGCAGTTTACAACAAAAGTACACTCACATTCTTATCATGGGTGATTTCAACGTACATTGTTTAGAAACTCCAGCCACGATCGGAGAAGAATTCAAAACCGATTTACAAGATCTAGTAACTAATGTTCCTCTTTACAACCACATCACTTTGCCCACGCGGTTCAGAACTGGTAACAGGCCATCTGTGCTAGATCTTGTGCTTACCAACGAGGAACATGATTGATGCGTTGGTTTTAGGCTGCCCGTTGGGTCGCAGTGATCACACAGTCATCAGTTTCAACTTCGTCTGCTATGCAGAATATTTGAATGATAACGATGAGACTGTGCGAATCATCACAAAGTATGACCTACTCGCCCAGCTAGTCAGCGCCACAACATGGTCTTTCCTCGAAGAAGAACCCCCGGAAGTCGCCTGGCTCGAGTTCGTCAACACATTCAGTCAGCTGATTGCACAAGCTTCAGAGACAAAAGCTTGCAATAAGTGCAAATCAGCTTCTTTCGTTAGGAGCAGAACTCGAAAGTGGATGACAGTACGCAACGCAGCATGGCGAGTGTACAGAGAAGCTCCAGCACCAGAAACTTGGGACAACTACCTAGCCCAACGTAACCACTGCACTCAACTGTTAAGAGAAGACAAAGTCGCCTATCAGCAGAGCATCGCAAAAACATTCAGTGCTAACCACAAACTGCTGTACAAGCACGTTAATAGCCTACAAAAGTTGAGGCAAGGATTTCATCCACTCAAGACGGCTGATGGCCTAACAAGAACGGCTATGGAAGCTGCAAACGCGATGCAGATGCAATACGCCCCCACGTTTCAAAGAGTCTTGCCACCAAGCGATCTACCAAGCTTTGTATTCTGCTCACCAAGACTAACCCACATCAATTTTACCGCAGAGGCTGTATTGCAAAAGCTGACTTCTCTACGCAAACACAGTTCACCGGGTGTCGACACCATTCGTCCAGAGGCATTGGGAGCAGCAGCATACCAACTGGCAGCAACTTAAGCTCAGTTTTTCCCGCACTGCTTAGACCAAAACCAAATTCCCGCCATGTGGAAGCTTGGAATAATAAGCCCGATTCACCAAGGTGGAAGCAGATCTGATCCCTCCAACTACCGTCCAGTAACCCTTCTTCCTATACTCTCCAAGGTCATGGAATCCATAGTTGCCGATGCACTGGTGTGCTATCTGGAAAACTGCAACCTCATCAACCCTGAACAGCACGGTTTCCGTGGACAGCGGTCGTGTACAACTAATTTACTAATTGCACGCAGTAGTTGGACAGAAGCAGCCGACGCTGGAAAAGGTGTTGATGTGATCTACCTGGATTTTTCCAAGGCTTTCGATCGTCTAGACCATCGGATACTACTATCAAAGCTGCAGCATTACGGGATCGGAGACCGTCTTTTAAGCTGGATCGCCAACTTCCTACTTCAACGGCAATTAGTTGTCAGACTTCGGAGCTCTTTATCGGACCCCATACAAGTGGAGTGTGGTGTGCCGCAAGGCTCGGTTCTAGGTCCACGTTTGTTTTTGGTGTTTATTAATGACCTTGCACAGGGAATCGCTTCAAACTTTCCAATGTTTGCCGACGATATCATGATCTGGCGCAGGATCCAGGCGAACGCCGACCAACATGTGCTTCAGATTGATTTAGATACGGTGTATCAATGGTCGACCCAAAACGCATTGCATTTCAACGTCAGTAAATGCAAGGTGCTTTCCATCCGACATCAAAGCGGCTACTCATACCGACTCGGAACGGTTGTACTGCAACAATCAACTGTCGAACGTGACTTGGGTGTCCTGGTTCAAGAAGACCTGGGTTGCTCCAGGCAATCCGAAAAGGCTTCGAAGACCGGGAACCAACATGTCGGGCTGTTAAGGCGGGTGTTTGGACAAATAAACAGCTCCATATGTCGAAAAATGCTCAGTGCGTATGTTCGCCCCCATGTCGAGTATGCAATTCAAGCCTGACATCCATGGCTGAAACACGACCTTAATGCACTGGAGCAGCCACAACGCCGAACATCTAAGAACGTAATTGGAATGCGCAAGCTTTCCTACCAGGAGAGGCTGCGACGACTGGGATTGTTCAGTGAAAGCTATCGCAGACTACGAGGTGACCTGATTATGGCATACTTGATTCTGCTGGACCCACATCATGTTTGCCGCCCTTTACTGCAAATCAGCAGCAATACAAACCTGAGGGGCCACTCATTAAAACTCGCAGAACAATACAGTCGTCTGGAGTACCGCAGAAATTTCTTATCCATTCGTGTCTGTCACCCGTGGAATGCTCTCCCAGAATCGGTCGTCCCTGCACCGACACTAACAGTATTTAAAAGACGGTTGGACGATGCACTCATTCACTTACACTTTGTTACTTAACACTACGTCTCCATCCTACACCTGGAGTTTACCATGGAATTATTTGTTGTTAAATGTGGATGCGGTGAATCTAAGAGGATCGCAGGACTGCAGCGAGGCAAACGATAAGTCCTTATTTTCATATTAAAGCATTAACTATTTTACTATCCTTATCAGCATTATTGTTATGTTGATATCCCCACCAACTATCCAACGGGACCTGTAAAGCAACGCTTCTTAACCCGTACAAATTCACTGTTCATTGTTCATTACACTGGCACTTCCACATCTGCTTATGCTGTCGTCTCTGCTTTCTACGAGTTCACCATTGACCTTTACGTGCACACAAACTCAGTATTGTAACACGTTTCCCTCGATCTTGCTCTTCCTTTTTCTTATCCATCTTTCCATATCCTTGGTCTATTATTGGCTGATGTATGACTGCATTATATGCCAGACTAGTTATGTTCCTAAAAATGGTCCCGATCTCACGACAGCCCAACAGTTATTTTTCTTTTTTGCACCATTGTACAGTTCCAATCATGGTTTTAATAATTTTCTAGTGTCGCTGTTACGATTGCCACCAAATTTCCGTACGTTTGCACCTACCTGACCGTGCCTCTGTGGGCGTGTCTCGAATACTCAAAAACAAATATTTATTTATTTTTTCATCTGCTACGGCTAAGGTGCTATTGCTCGCAGTGACCAAAGTCCACTTTAAAATTTAGCGCGGTCCACGTTGAGATTGCAAGCCGCAAGAGAACCACGCAACGTGTAAGCCAAGATTGACCCTCCCACCAACAACGCTATGTTGCACGGAAATGTTTGCTGGCAATGCGTCATCCGAATCGAGAT
The DNA here is from genome assembly GCA_944474145.2 of Dicrocoelium dendriticum. Taxonomy (NCBI): domain Eukaryota; kingdom Metazoa; phylum Platyhelminthes; class Trematoda; order Plagiorchiida; family Dicrocoeliidae; genus Dicrocoelium; species Dicrocoelium dendriticum. Next base: position 137,142,851 of record OX104065.1, on the reverse strand, counting down.
TTCCCCGGTTATTCGCAGTCTATTTAGAGCAAAACTTTGCTTCTTCCATTTGGTGTGTCTGACCAATTTGCAACCTTCCTGCCAACACAGTGGGACTGTCACATTTCCTTGAATGTTCCACGAGGGACTCCCGGCGACTCTCGATATTTAAATGCTTTTCGTATGTAATATACTATATAATAATAAACATTACCAAAAAGAGCATTTATGTGTAAGATAGCGCTTATAAAGCGCGCCCTGCTTTCTCCGCGTTTACTAGGATGTCTGCATCAAATTTTCGTACATTTTGTAAAGTAGCGCTACTCGCAGTCTGTTCTTTTTAAGCGCTACTAAATAACCACTTGAACGCAATTTTACCAGCAGCGGAAGCAGCTGAAAGAACTATTTGTGACCCAATGCAAACGGCAGCCCATGGAGATGACATGTGAGAAAGCGCCAGATGTGCAGTGCAACACTCCCATTTCACCGGATATTACGTCGTTTGTAGGAACCTACCCTCTGTAAGAACATTAACCGCAACCGTGGGAACAGTTGGACATGAAGGATATAAGCCGCGAAATTGTCAGGCAAGAATATTTTTCCATGAGTCAGACGAAAGTTATGTTTTGTAACCTCTACCGATTTTACCGGAATTTACCAGCAGTTGGCCGCACTTTATTGCAAACCTCCAGGGTTTGCAAATAGCGCATCATTCAATTACGTCATTAACTCAACGTAGAGCTGCAAGCTGGCATTTGTCGTGTTCTCCAAACACAATCCATACAGCAGCTGTCTTTGATGTCGTTGCAAATGCACATAGACGGTATGACACTTTCCATAGTTCCCGAAACCTACAGTGGCAATACTTGAAATACAGTAAAGGCGAAATGAAGTGTTTTTGCATTTGGCGTGTACTTCGGTTTCTCCAAGCCTGCTGATGTCTCTAAATTCCTGGAGCCTAGGGTTAAGTATTTCGTAAAGCGTTACCTAACGACGTGCTTTTGTTGTTGGATGAGAATAGCACTGGCCTTTTCCTACAATGTGTCATTGCTGATGCACCCACCATGCCCTATATAAAATTAGTTAACCAGCATTTTGATGCTACCCATGTACTAAGTGTACCATTATGGGTTAATAACTGGCTGGCTTATGATGCATTATGCAGGTTACTACATAGATGATCACATGATGTTTCCTGTGTCTGCAGGTGCTATTCCCAATACTGACAAGGATTTCCGTACCAGTTGTCAGACAGAGCACCACGTAGGCGAATCTCCGTTTGAACAGCTGGATATGGACACGATCAACAGCTTCTCTGTGGATAATAAGCACATTCAATGTCTTGGAGTAACGGAACGTCTGGTTTATCTTTCGCACAATGGCTCCTTTGACAGTGAGATCCGATTATCGGTTAACTATATTACGGAATAAAGGATCGCTTGTCATTATGCCACCGTTTCGTGAAGTATGAATTCCCACAAAGTTGCCGTACGTTGGCCGACCACGACTGGTGGAAGGCAACGAAATCCTGTTAATTCCCTCTTTATCCTGAGCCAGTGATACTACGTGACGTCTTGCACTTGGACTTATATCAGCATTTTTTCAACCTGCCAGTAGCGAGATACGTTCTTTGTAGCAGAAAGTGGTTATTGCACCACATCAATCACGTGAAAGCCACGCTGCCGGCGTTCGTGGAGCAAACTGTTGCACTACACGGAGAAGGCAAAATGGTGCTAAACGTGCACAACCTTATTTACTTGTGTGAGAACCTGCGTAATTTAAGACCACTGGAGCATTTCTCAGCATTTCCTTTTTCTGTGTTATCGCCGGCTAATGCAAACAATAATCCGTAGACCTAACAGAACGATACCTCAGTGGTTTCGTCAGATTGTAGAGCATGCGCGCACCACAAGAGACACGTTGAAGTATGCGGATAAAGCTGCCTAATTTTCAGCTGCCCGGAGGCTCGACAACAAGTTTGCTGTTATACATAGCGGCGCATAAGTGACAGCCGAGTTTCCTAACAATTCGTAATTGTGGATTGTGCACCGGCTTTTTAAAAAACAAAATATACCGAGATTTTCGTGACTTCATATGTTTAGTACGACTCCCTACTGGCGAAAATTATTCCTTCCAAAGATTTAAAATTTTACACGTGTTTCGGTAAAACAACCCAGCATAAATGGATTCCTGTAAACGCGATTTGTTGCAGCTGACTTTCCCTGCCATGTGGCAATAGTACAGTCATTTACCTCATCATATATAATTGTAAGTACCGTGTGGTACCGTGTATAAGCCGAGGACTTTGACAAAATTTTGCATGTATGTAGTGTGTGAGTCCGCTTAGAAAACTCTATGCGCAATTTGAAAACATCATATGCAAAATCCACCCAGAATTTCACTGCAAACCTATGACGCTAGCTTGCGTTAGCACAATGTGCTAGTGAAATACGTCATCCTAGGCGGGGATTTGAAGTGCATATAAGTAGACACTTTATGTTTGCGTCCAAATTCTCGGTTTGTTACACATTTACTTTCGAGACGGAGGGCAGTAACATAAAGTTGCTAGTTATACAGAATCGAACACAGCACACGCACAATAATATCGAAAAATGACTTGACAGAACAGCACGTAGCGGAAGATTTTATAGACTTACATATCCGAAAGCTACACAATGGTAGTAAAATTACTCGAAACCTCCGAAAATATCATCTGAGTCAGGATCCTAGAAGAGTTTCTGTTACTGGTCGCCTGTCATTAGAACGTCAGGGCGAATATCGTCCTATTTAACTTTATGGCTCTGTTCATCGTCTTTTCATACAAAATTTTGTCCCACACACTTCCATCTATCCCATTGCTGATGCAGTACTTTTTGAATAATCGTAGGATAAGTTCCGATGGGATATCCAACCACGCTGCTTTAACCCACACTGCCATTTTAACTACGTCAAAAATTTTCAGATTACCCTTTCCGTCAGTGCTATAACCTAGACGATGATATACATTCAATCCAACTGTCCCGAAGTCTAGCTTTAAAGGGCTTATTTTCACAGACATCTAGTGGCATCAAGTCGATTTATGTCCAATGGAAATTAAACCTACGGACAGGTACAATTTACAGCATCGTTTTTGCACGTTCTTAGCTCTGTGTGCCCTAAAGGTATCCCAAACCAGCATCGAGGGTTTCGTTAAAAATGTATTGATTTTCTTTCCCCAAGCTGCGTCCATTCCGTCTGTAGTTCCACTCCCGTCTATACATCCGTTCGCGTAAGCCCGCACAAACACGCCGCTTTGCTCCTTCCAGCAGCGTCTTACACCTAAAAGTGATGAAAGGTGATAAGCTGGAATCATGCGCTAAAGCCCGAAAACAACTGTGAACCGTTTCTTTTTGTATTTCGTTGTCATGACAAAGCTGCGTTAGCACCTTCCATTTCCACAGTTTGATTTGAAGGCATATCAAAACACACGGGTGTTTCATCCAGATTTTCCATTTGGGATGGTTCAATTCATGACACTTTCCCAG
>OX104065.1:137083237-137139200 GCA_944474145.2 Dicrocoelium dendriticum | reverse complement strand
AGCAGTTTTCGGATAAAGGTTCTTTGACACTGCTGAGTGGCGATAAGAGAAGCAGGGTGGCTTGTGTACAGTGTAAACCCTAGTCCCGACATATAGAGTAACTATGTAATACATTATGGTCATTTTAGCACAATAGTCCAACAGCTCAAATGTGTACACTAGCTGTGCCTAGCAATAAGTTACTGAACAAACATGTGAACAGCCTTTGGAGAGTGAAGCGAGGTGTGCCCCCCACTCATCACAGCAAATAGATGTGATCAAACCGCCGAGAATGCAGTAAAGTGTTACGGCTCCAATATGCTCCAATATTCCGACACGCCACCGGCATGCGTCACATTTATGATTCACCCTCCAAACTCTATTATTTACCAATGTGACTTTGAGTCTAATGACAGTTATGAAAGAAACAGCTACCGCTGCGCCCATATGTAGTCTGTAGCTGACACCATTCGCCCCGAAAACATGGGACGTGGCAATTACGAGGGTACCTGAGACATTAACCCGATTTTTCCAAAGATGGCTGAAAGGTAGGTTCCTAACTAGCGAATGCAGGGTATCATTCACCCGATTTTCAAGGATAATTGTCGTCCAGATACAGTCAACCATCGCCCAGTGCTTCTGCTCCCGGTTAGCTCAAAAGTGATGGAGTCCGTCGTAGCTGAGGTGCTAATGGGCCACGTAGAAAGATTTAAAATCATACCTTTGAAGTAACATGACATCTCTCAGCACTGGTCATGTAGTACCAAACTGCTGATTGCGCTTGGCAGTAGAACGGAAAAGGCGGGTAGTGGGTCCAGCAACGACCTCATCGATCACAACGTTTCCAAATCCCTAGATAGATTAGTTCACCGCAATCCCGACGAAATCGAAACGACGCAGCTGCTCGAACACTGTCGTAATCGAACTTATCAACAGTTGGGAACAGTCTGCTTCATGGGGCTGACATTAGTACGTCCATATCAATTAATCGTCCTTCCGCTTTCCCAGTGGTACGTGTCAACGAACACTGTTTAGTAGATTTGTACAAGCCAGGCATAAGATAAAAGTTAATGAACCATTCACCTAAAGAAAATCTAGGTGCTATGCTTGCAAATTAATTATCTGGCGTCATTAAAACTGTCACGGGTGCAATGTTTACTTTACCAGAGTTTACTCAATCTGCTACATTCCAAGGTGTCCATGCCACTTTGTTGATATTATAAGTAACTGAAAGGCACTAGAAAAAATGTGCGATCACTGGCCTTCATCATGCTGTGTTGTGTCAGTGGATTAGTACTTCGTCACTTGAATCATTTTAATACTACTAGCAGAATTTTGGATGATATGGGGAAAACCCGCATCTTGGAAGGAGCGCACACTACTATAGACGTTTGAAAGAGTGGTTTCAAGAAAGCAGACTTGGACTACAAACTTTGCCAGTTCATGGGATATGGAGACATCCTAATATAACATTGAGTCTCGGTAGGAAGAGCCATTGTTATGGACAGTTGCCCATCCAAGAATGTTGCCGTCCATTTCCCTATCGAGTTTCTTGCTTTTGTCCAAACCTTCAAGTTGTGGTACAACGAACAATGATTTATAACGGGTAAAAAAGCAGGTGCTTGACATGTCCGGTAGCATGTTTAACATGAAAAAAGATAGATCAAGGGATAATGGAGTCGTCAGTTCGGGCGATTACAGATTTAACTGCACTGCAGTATAAAGGGAGTTTGAAATGAGAATGTACGCACACAAACCAATAAGGGGTGTGGTTATTGATCATAAATTAGGCGAGAAAAATAAAGAAAAGTAGCAAGGACAACACTTACTCGGGTGCAACTACCTTGGGTCGATAGGATACAGAAATTAAGTTTCTATCGTAGTAGCCTTTAGCAACTTTTGTGCAAGGGGTTTGGAGTGACTCATTCTCGAGTAGGTTTATGTCACTATCCACTGTCTGTTGTGCATTAGTGCCAGCATCTGGTGGTCATGGGCTATAGCACGTATTGTAAATGTGACAGAGTATCGTCAAGGAGTTATTTTGAAAAGGTATAGGGTGTGTTCATTAATTACATGTTCCAGGAGGGCGTTCCAAGTCTGTGACAAACGAAGGGAGAAATAGTTTCGCCGACATTCCAGGCGGCCGTACTGCGTGACTAACATAAACTGGTGACCTCTTAGCGGGGTGTTTTGACTGAGTATTAGAAGGGAATGGCGTGGGTTGTTGGGGTTTCTCAGGATCAGGTACACCATTATGAGATCGCCCCTTAGACAACGATAACGTCCACTGTGTATTTTGAGGGTCTTCAACCTGAGTGGGTAGGGGGCGCTGGTCAAACCTCTGACGCTCTTCGTTGCCCTACGTTGTGCAGTATCGAGCGCGGTGAGATGGTGCTTAAGCCAGGGTTGCCACGCTTGGATAGCGTACTCCGCGTGCGGCCTCACGTATGCACTAAGCATTTTTGGAAAGACTGAAGGGTCAAATTTCCCGAAAGCTCTGCGAAGAAGGCCGAGGTACTGGTTTGCTTTCTTAGCTGCCTTTTCACTCTGCCTCAAACAGCCGAAGTCATCTTGAACTATCACACCGAGATCACACTCGTGAGAAGCCCGCTGTAGAATTTGTGGTCCTAGGCGGTACTTGTACGTACTCATGTGCCGTATGATGAGAACTTTGCACTTGGTGACGTTGAAATGCAGCATGTTCTTAATGGACCATGTGTACGCTTTGTCCAGGTCCTCCTCTAACACTGTGTGATCCTCCACTGCAGCTATAGTACGCCATACTTTTAGATCATCAGCAAATAGCCAACGCGTAGAAGATAGCATGCATGTCAACCATTTTGTCTCCGATCCTATGTTTTACTCATCCGTACATGTTCAGTTCGATGCATACTGTAGACCATAATTCTCTGATATTATACTATTTCTCAGCCAACTGAATCCGTAGCATTTTCAAATTCCTCCTTAAGGAACTCATGTTCCTCCATAGAACTCTGAAGATGGTCCTTAACGCTTTCGAGTTGCATCCAACGGGTCAAACATTTCTAAAGAATACGTATCGTTCGTTGAGTGCCCAAAATTAAATAAGTAGATATTAGAACAGAAAAGCACGCAGTTGGATGATATTGTCTGATTTTTATCTCGGTCCTTCAGGAGCGTTCGTGCACGCTCGACACGACTTGAAATCGTTAAAGGCCATCTTCAGAACTGTATGAAGGAACAGGATTTCCCTAAGGAGGAATTCGAAAGCGTTATGTGTTCAATTAGCGGAAAGAAGTTATCGAGCATTGATAACAATTAACGCCTTCGTGTATTGCGTGTAATAAAGTGCCTCATTAGGACCAAAATCTACGTACATTGCGGGCTGACTTCATTTACTATCGATCGCTTTGCTTTAAAATGCGTCTGAGTGATCCTCTGTCCGTTTGGCCGTTTGACTGGTTGGGCTGCAGTTGACTAAAGTTTCGATTCCGCATCGCATGCCAATGGGCTACAATTTGAGGACAGCATTGTTGTGCACTTTGTGGTCGCGACACGGTTGAGGTCAGACTTAAAATGTTGCTCCAATTCTTCATACAAGAGAACGGTGATTAACTTCCGGCGTTAACTGCTTTAACTTCTGTTGCGTGTTATTCCAATCCGTGGTCGATTTTTGGGTTACAGCTGCCGTGGGTGACAAAGTGCTTGCGATCAGTCGTCATTGCCCTGGGACTATGACACTTTTTGTAGTGAGTACCAGATAATACACCCTACCTGGGCACACTCAACGATGTTTCTGACAAATTGCCACCCTTCCAACGCCTCCAAATTGACTGCAAGTTCCATGATGTTGCTCATGGTTTCCGAGCATTTGAGATGCAGTTTCTGTGATCAGAGATAAAAGAAGGAGCGGTTCCATTTCGGAGCAGCCTACAACCCACACACCAACCTATTCTCAACTGACACCTGCCCACACTTCTAACTAACTCTCTTTTTCCGGAAATAACAACGAACAAATTACCGAGTGATTGCCGAAACCCATTGTATCACTTCTTACAATCCTCGGCTGCCCCTAATGGTTGAACGGCTGAAAAACTGACTCGTTAAAACGTTCCTTATGAACTGATTGAACGTAAACCCTACTTGACGATCCAACTGCAAGTTTGATCGGATTAATCGCACTATCGCGAGGTAAACCAATTTTGTATTTTTGTTTACTTATGATGCTCTTTTTCACCCTCCCACTGTAATGTTAACTTTTTCTTCTTTCACGGAGGCGACATCCCAGGAACAGAAAGTAAGTCTTATTGCTCAGTGCTACCAACTCCTGTACTAATTGCAGGTAAATGCATGAGGATGAATCAGAAAATGCTTAGCAGAACGATTTTACATATCGATCCTTCGAGCGTTTATCCGTTTTAGACACTTCCCATGTACAAGTTGGTAGATCGGTTTTTCTTGTGCAGAAGCAGAACATGGTAGTACTTTGTTAGATATGATTACTATTGCTACTCTTCGAACTCCATCTATTTTACATCCATTTTACTCCATTTTTGACCACGACCGGGTCTATCTCTTTTGGTGACAGACAGATGCTTTCATGGTTAATAATTATAATCATGCAAGGTGTACTTTCTTTGGTTTCCTAGCGAGAAAAAGTGCTTGACTCAAAAAACGATCGAGGATACGGGCAAGGTGGCTTGAATATTCATATTCTATACAGAAAATCTCTAAAGCTGGGTTACATAATTGATAGCTTACTTGTATTAAAAATCCCACCGGCGCACTGCTGGATGGGGGATGCAAGTGTGACTGAAGCCCATCGAGGGAATACCCTACATGAAAGCAGGTCCGCAGAAGATGGTTCCATGAATGACCGTATTCCATCACTTTTATAGTTAGATATATCTACACATATTCTTTTTTGACAATCTGTCAGAAAGATTAACCCAATTAATTAGGCACGATTGCCAAAACTATTTGGAATTTTGCTATGAAATTTCTGAAACCACAGTATCTGCTCCTTACTAATCCGCCGTACATCAAGAAGCGTAACATCCAATTGGATTGTACCCCTCACCGACCAGGAATTTACTTGGTTTTGATTCGCCCCAATTTAATATTGCTCATTCAAGCGCATGGTAGTAACCGTGCATACATGACCTGTGCCAACTATGGCCACAGCTTCTCACTTAAGGAGAAATACACCGTTTATTATTAGTATGCTTATTATTATTATGCTTATTACTATTATTATTATTATGTGCCCTAATCAGTTACAGCTCCCAAACATGTCAAGCATCACTGGACCGATTAGCACTGGCTGTCTATCGTTATGGGCTATGCTTTGCTCCATCGAGATGCAAAGTACTTCTCCAAGCTTGGCAGGAACCCACCCCTGCACAAACGCTTTGTGGTGGTCTACTAAAAGTCGTTCAGGAATGCAAGTATTTGGGCAGCTATGTTTGCACCCGTGGAACCGAAGATAATTTACGAACCATATAGCAAAAGCACGAGGTGCTTTTGCCAATTACCGCCACCTGTGGCACAGACGTGACATTACTCTCGACCTTAAGGGCAGAGTTTGCAACGCAGCCGTCCGTTCAACTCTCCTATATGGCTGTGAAACCTGGCACGTTAGGTCAACAGACATGAAGAGGCTCGTCACAATCGATTATCGCTGCCTTCGCAGATTAGCTCATGTCTGGTGGGAGCACTGCGTTAGAAATGAATGTGTTAGGTGTCGCGTATTTGGTGCAGGAAGAGCGAGTGAACCGCTCAGCACCACTATATCACGCACCAGGCTCTGATGGATGGGCCACGTGTTACGTATGTCAGCACACCGACTCCCACGAAGTGCATTGTTTGCACGCCGGGGTGCGGTTGGAAGAGGAGGACGGCAGGTCGAGCGATGACTTGGTCGAAAGGGATGAAAACCCTCACTTCGTAGTTGGTGTCGGTTGGTGCATCCCGACTAACTGGCTGGGGTCCTAAGGACGGTGAACACGTTTGGTTGGACACACTTGCTGATATGGCTCGCAGCCGGCACCAATGGCGTTTGTGTTGTGATTTCCTTTGTCTATCCCCTCCTGCTTAACATCCCCCTCCAATCACGATCTCACTCGTAAGGCATAATATGTTTCTCTTTTCACGGCAGCCAGCTGTTAGCTCTCCGGAACGACGTGCATCCGTTACTGGGGACTCAGCCGGCGTGCCACTGTTTGTTTTCCATTTCTTGTATTTCGTATTGCGGCACAATAGCTGAGGTGTTTTCCACCTCCAACTAACGTGTAATGATGATGAAGATAATAATTATTATTATTATCCCAAATTGGTATAGCAGTTTTGTCGCTATCGAAGAGGCACTGGCCGGCTCCGGAGCAATCTACAGTGACACTATCATTCCTTGCAAAATTTTATTTATTCAGCCCCACACCGGACAGGAGGCGTGTGATTGGAGCTATGACCGTTGCAGAATAATATACCAGTGGTTCCACATTATGTGTTCGCGAAGGGTCCCAAGCTCTCGGTTAACTGTATTTTGCTCAACACATCTTAAACAGCTTTATATGCCAACACCTTCGCGAATTGTTCAGGATAGTTGGTCAGCAGAGAAATGCTCACCTACCTCCGTTCCCTGAAACTTCAGAGTCAGAGGTTGTGGCCCAATTTATGCTAGCAGACTGAGTTTGTGGCCAGCTTTGAATTGCGCTGCTGAGGTAATTTATCGATTCATTCTTAATTTGGGGGACCTTGAACTTGGTTTCCTCTTACACGTAACAAGAGTTAACAGCTGGTAGTGGTAGAATATATGAACACATTGAATGGTTTTAAAGTGCTGTTCCTTCTCTTTACCTGAAATTTGTCTAGTGAAAATCCAGCATAAAAGATTCCCAGTTTGGGTTGTTCAAAGTCGGCCTACCCGATATCTATGGAGAGATTTGCTGCCAAGAAGGACTAGTCCATTGCACATAAGTAACTCGAAGACAGTTGCCCGTAAAAGATACCTTAAAATCCACCCTAACCATCATTGCCCATGCGATTCAACACAAACCTACAGACTGATAGTGCATCCTCATGCTTCCTTACGGGCAACGTTGAGGCTCAATGCGCTAAAATGACTATTGAAATTGGGGCAACGCAACATGCCATCCAACCGACGCGCGTAACCCCGTACTCGGCATTTTGTCTGGACCTAATGTTTACGAGTTGCGAGCAGAAGCTGAACGAGATCAGAGTCATCGAACCTTTGGCGAACAGTGACCACTGCTCCATTGTTGCAAACTTAGAACTGTCGTTACTATATTACAGTCAATGGAAGCCGACATTCAACTATTGGAAGACGGACTTCAACGGACTCGTCCAAGCCGCAAGTTAGACTGATTGGACACTACCACAGGATGCGTCACTTGAGGCCTATTGGTCATTAATGGAGAGGAAACTTAACTCGCTCTGTACTCGGCTCGTTCCCCTTAAGTATTCAAAGATTGGAACTGTCAAACCGCATTGGTTTGATACGGAATATAGACAGTTAGCGAGACGGCGTCGCAAACTTTGGGATAGATACATCAGCTCGGGTTGTGATGAAGAGTTCACGGTGTACAAAAAACCAGCGTAACTTATGTACCGCCACAAAGATCAAGAAACACCGGCAGTTCGAAGATAAGCTAGCATCCTCGGCCACAACTGCACCCAAAGAAATATTTGCCTACATAAAACGTCAACTGAAACCTGGGAGCGACCTACCGGTCTTAGAGAGCTTAGACGGGAAGACACTCATTTCAAGCGCGGAGCGCGCGGACGCCTTGGCTACGCACTTCCTCACTGTATTTTCCAGTAAACTGGCGGCGGTTTCAGTATCGGCACAGGTTGCGCCAGTCTTGCTCGACAACCTACAATGTGATGCACTCGAAGTGTATCAGCTACTCGTCAACCTCGATGGTGCAAAGCCCCTCTGGACCAGCCGGACTTCACCCATTAATACTCAAGTCCCTATCGAGTATCATCTCACCAGCCGTGATAGACATTTTCAATAAATCGTTCTCTGAAGAATCTGTGCCGAACGACTGGAAATGCTCGATAGTCAGACCGCTTCCCAATGGTGGTGATCCGAGTAAAATAGAGAAGTACAGACCGATTTGTTTGACTTCGGTATTATCCAAATTCTCGAGAAGGTTGTGAAAAGGTGTCTGCTGTCGTTCCTCGAATCGACGAATGCATTGACAACAGCGCAACACGGCTTTACGAAAGGGAGATCCTTCATCACCAACTTGATGTACGCAAACCACCAGTGGGTACGAGCTCTCAACGAACGGAAGGATGTTGACGTGGTGTACATCGACTTTAGTAAGACGTTTGACAGAGTGAACCACGAGGTACTCCTTCGTAAACTGAGGACATACGGAATCGGTGACACGTTACTTCAGTGGTTATACGAGTTTATTGTGGGACGAAGGTTTAGAGTACAGGTCAATGACTAGCTGACAGAATGGTTCCCATCGAACAGTGGCGTGCCTCAAGGAACTGTACTTGGGCCAGTATTATTTCTTATTCATATCAACGATATTCCGCAGCAGCTCCAGTCACCATGTAGATGATTTGCAGATGATTTGAAAATCTGGAGAACCAGGACGACTGCGCTCGCTTCCAGCACGACTTAGAGCGAATGTCAACGTGGTCCACTGAAATGCAACTCCTTCTTAAGGCAAACAAGTCGGAGGTCATCAGTATCACTAGACGTGCACCCACTCGACCATACACCTTAGACGGCGTTGCTACACCCTAACACATCCGTCAGAGACTTAGGAGTTCTCTCACGACATGATCTAAGATCACTAGAAAATACAGAGAAATTGTACCGCGCGAGACTTCGTATGCTCTGGGCATTAAGACACAGTATTCCTCATGGTCCGAAGAAACCGTCCCTCGTCTATTCACCTCGCTCATTAGAACAATCCTTGAATACGGTGCCCCAGTTTACCATCCGATAACCCAGTGGGAAACTGAAAAACTGGAGAAAATACAGCATATCACAACTAGAATGATACTGAGTCCACAAAAGCTTCCATATGAAAAACGTTGTGAAAGGCTCGGACTCTACGCACTATCCTACCGCCGAGCAAGAATTGACCTTATTATGACTCATCGAGTACTACACTTAAATCACTTCCCCATACTGCGGCCAATGTTTCACCTGCGGGAACCCTGTAACACCCGAGGACACCGTTACAAACTCAGGGTCCCCTGCATGAACAAAGTATCACATCAGCTTTGTATCGAACGAAGAATCGTAAACTTATGGAATACACTACCAGAAGGATTAATAGAGACCGATTCTGTGAAGTGTTTTAAAACCCGTATCGACGATTATTTCGGAAACCTGTGCTTTTGTGAAACGACGCACATGCAATGCCAAAAGAAAACATTGTATGTCCGGAAATAATTACACTAGTACAAATTCCTAACCGAACAAGGATAAACGATTAACGGACCAGACACAACCGCTGACGATTCACAACTAACTGTTTTTGATTTTTAGTAATTCGATAGAGGTTTACAGAAACCTTTCTACTTGCTCTTAAATACAGTCTCAGAGAAAAAATGCGAAATCAGAATCGGAGAACCAATGAGGAAATTTTCCAATTTAAAGCAGCCATTACCCTACAACATCATAAAAATGCATGTTAGGAATATGGAAGCCCGTGCATCAGCGCATTTCGTTTTATTCTCGCAGTACCTTTAACTATAACCGATTTACATATGCGCTCCTTACTGCTGGGTGCGACCAACTAGGCTTAAGGTGACGGTGAATGACGGAAGTTCAGTCACGACACCCTTAGTTCCCTATGGCTAATGAATGATTGTGTTCAACACATTTTGCTGGTTTCATTAGACTTCTTGTAGCAGTCTTGGCAAAACGAAGGAAGACGGGAGTTGGGTGATATAACTCTGCTTTGAACATTTAGCTGAACTATCTACAGTGGCTCAAAACCAATGTAACTTTGACTATCAAGGAGGACTGCGCCAAGAGCGAGCATGAAACTGGATGGCGGGATGAATGCCAGACAGTTTCACGCTAAACTCATTTCGGTTCATGCTACTTCCTCTAGTCTGGTGTCAATGTATTATCATTTTTGTTTAGGTGACTGGATCCACAGTCATAATCGATTTCCTCAGCGTGAGTTTTCCCCATTATTCTCAAATTCCTCCGTTGGAGGTGGAGTCAAATTTTGAACGTGACAAATGATAAGAACTTGAACGACGTATAAGTTCACTGTGCAGCGGAGAATATACGCTCAGTGGCCAATAACGTGGTGAAATCATCGCTTGGTTCCGTATACACCGGGTCCTTGTACCATCGAAATTGCCTGACGTTCCCGACAAATTTCGGAGGACATTTTCGCCATGAGATTTGTTGATATTAGCACAATCTCATCGGTCCAACAGTTGACCCAGCAGTTTCAGCTGGAATGAATGTCTTTGCAGACAATTGTTTGTACAACATTGTCATGAGGCTGCTATGGTGGAACTATTATTAATAATTCTCATAACTTCCTAGCTTGGCGCATGTGGTGTTTAGTTAATCATTTTCATAAATGTGAAAGCCCCCTAGGTGCAATAGAATGGTAGATTTAACTGACCTACATCAAAAGGTTACAAGCGATGCGTTTTCCTTAGCTGTTGACGTTTCTCTATATAAAACTGTTTTTTTCATGGGAAACTTGTCCTAGGTTGGATAAGAAACCTCCTCATTTATTGTCAGTTTAGACGAGAGTTTGCAGTGCCTTTTTCTATTCAAGAGAAGTCCATTATGGTGTATTCAAAGGATCGGGACTGCGGCCAAGTGTAGGAATAGCCTTAATCAACAACCCGGTTGAAGTTCCTAATATATGCGAACGATGTCAATACCACACATGACATCAATGTATTGGACTAGTACACAATACCACGGAGAGATGTCGACATGGCATATATCTGGTCAGCCTAGAACAACCTCCAGAACAATATGGAGGAATACAAAGTCGTGAATACATCATCGGCTTGACCATGAATATCGACCTGGACAATATCCGTTGCAATATACTAGTCACAAAGAAAATCTCCTAGAAACTGTGCAGGATGACCCGAGGTGCTCGAAATAAGCCGAAAAGGCTTTGACAAAGCCAATCCACATCGTGGTTTGCTACGGAGAACCTTCGGAAAGTTCGAGCTGTCTGTCTTTGCGCAAACGCTAAAACCTCATGTGAAATACTCGAGCCAGTCCTGGCATTTCTGGTGCAAACACCATGTTGATACGCTTAAAGATGCACAACGTAGAGCGATCAAAATCGTTCGAAGATTATTCCACCTACTTCATCAACGGTTGCTGAAAGCCTTTGCATTGTACAGCAGTAAATATCGGTGTCTGCGAGGAGACTTAGTGCTGACGTACCTAATCCCGAGGAATCATCATCATCATTATTATACACATTAGCCGTAGGTTGAAAACACCTCAGCTGTTGTGCCACAATACAAAAAAAACAAGAAAAGGAAAACAAACAGTGACACGCCGGCGGAGTCCCCAGTAACGGATGGACATCGTTCCGGAGAGCTAACGGCTGGCTATCGTGCCGTAAAAGGAGTTATATTATGCCTTACGAGTGAGAACGTGATTGGAGGGGATGCTAAGCAGGAGGGGGATGGACAAAGGAACTCACAGCACAAACGCCATTGTGGCCGGCTCCAAACCCTATCAGCAAGTGTGTCCAACCAACCGTGTTCATCCTCCTTAGGACTGCAGCCGGGCAGTCGGGATGCACCAACCGACGCCAACTACGAAGTGAGGGTTTTCATCTCTCACGACCTAGTCATCGCTCAGCCTTCGCTCCTCCGCTTCCAACCGAACTCACAACGCGCAAACAATGCACGTCGCAGAAGTCGGTGTGCTGGCATACGTAATTCCTGGCCCATCCATCGGAGCCTGGTGCGTGATATAATGGTGCTGAGCGGTTCACTCGCTCTTCCTGCACCAAATACGCGACGCCGAACACGCTCATTGCTCACGCGGTGCTCCCACCAGACATGAGCTAAGATGCGAAGGCAGCGATGATAGAATGTGACGAGCCTCTTTATGTCTGTCGACCTGATGGGTCAGGTTCCACAACCATTTAGGAGAGTTGAACGGACGGCTGCGTTATAAAATCTGCCCCTCAGGGTGGGAATGATGTCGCGTCTGCGCCACAGGTGGCTGAGATTGGCAAAAGCACCTCGCTCTTTTGCTATGCAGTTTGTAACCTCATCTTCAATCCCACGGGTGCTAATATAGCTGCCCATATACTTGAAGTCCTGAACGACCTCTAGCTGATCACCATAAAGCGTTAGTGCAGGGTTGGGTCCCTGCCAATCTTGGAGAAGTACTTTGCATTATGACGGAGCAAAGCATAGCCCGAGACGATAGACGGCCAGTGCTAATCGGTTTAGTTATGCTTGGGATGTTTGGGAGCTGTCACAGATCAGGGCAATATCATCCGCATACTTTAAGTCAAGAAGTCGCTCACCGGAAAGTAGCTCCACACCTTCTAGCTCGTTTCCAGCGAACGCTGTTTCCATGACTTCATCAGTAGCGAAGTTAAAGAGGAAAGGTGACAGCGGGCGACCTTGTCTCACACCGCTGGTGATACTGAAGGGTGGCGACAGTTTGCCATAAAACCTCACTCTGCCCGAACTATGTGCATACAGCGCTTTGATAATGTTTACATATTTATCTGGCACACCTTTCCTCAGCAGACAGTCCCAAAGTCCCGAGGAATACCAATCATGTAATTCGCGGTTTGTTACAACTCAGCCACAATACTAATCTGAGAAGCCAGCAGCTTAAATTTGCTGCACACTACACTCGACTTGATTGCCGATAACGTTTTGACCCTCCGAGTGTCCTGAACATGGAGGCTTCTTTCAACATGTGGTTTTGCTCTACCTTCCCGCTATTTAAATGACACGTTGATGACACAGCATCTACTTTGCATTTGTTAGTTAGTTTCAATCACAAGACGAAATATCACTAACTAGGCAATGTGCACACGAGCCGCTCCATTATGCAGTGGAGAAGAAAGCTGAATATGTGTTCAGGTCGCTAGTTTGCTGAGTCACACAAGACCGGATTTTCCTCTTTTCGTGTCATATTTTTAACTTGTTTATGATCCTCATCACGATGGTCTTACGGGACTTGCCGAACACTCGCTTTTGTAACTCATAAGTTATAAGCATTCAGCCATCAAGAGAACCGTTGCGAAGAAATTTCTTTCGATAAATCCCTTCTGAGCCGTGAAATTATGAAGCAGCTAATCAAAGCTTACAAGATGATTTTACATGCTTTGCACAAGTAAAGGATATCAGATGATAGGAGCAACAATCCAACTGAAATCTTATTAGGTATACCAAACAACACCAAATACAAACACGTCACGATGGACCGATAGACTGCAAGTCAGTTAACTGCTTGAGGGCCAAAACAAAATTAACGCTTGCACGAGTGCACTCCGTTTACACAGTTCCGGATGTAGACGTCTGATAGCAAGGCCTTCAGCTATAGTCAGGAAATGTCTTTTGAGTCCCTTTGAGTACCGCTTCGTGGCAACAAGGAGAACGTTAACTGACTCTTTAGCCCGGTATTACTGCTCATTGTTGAGCAGGTGCTCACAGGTAGAACCATGAGCACTCCTCAGGATTTCATGCTGTAAGGAAGCAAGACGATGCTCTGCTATACTTTTTGATAGACCCCGGGTGGTGTGTCCAATGTAACTAGCACCACAGGTGCAGTCGAACTGACAGTGCAAAGGATTCGGACTCAACCGGTAGTCTATCTTTGAGATGTTGCGGGAGGAGGGGAGTTGTTTCGGCCCATTATAAATTCGTATTCATTGTTTATCGAATGACGCAGTGAAAAGCCGAAGCCGGTGTTAGCTGCTAGCATGTAGTACTTTTTGATCGGTGCCACTAGAGCAATGGTTCTTAGCGTGGGGTTATTACCCCAAAGGCGTTAAATAGAATTTTACTGGAAGTATATATAACTACGAGGATTGGGTCATTAATCTGTAACCAAACAATATTAAAATAAATATCATCTGTACGAGAACACTTAACTAAATACCTAATCACTGTTGAGTAGTCATCACTGACTAACCATTAGTGAGTGGTTAGGGAATTATATAGTTTTCGGTTAAAAGTTTTATTACCTAAACTGCAAGCAAGCAAAGCAGCGCAGCTAGATGGCGCCTCTAACGACTCGCCCGTCGATTGTTGTTCTTTTGAATCAGGCAGTCTTTCGCCGGGTTGAATTACAGAGTTCAGTGACTACTTAGGAAGGAGCCTAGATCAGCCGACTCGGTAAAGTAGTAAGTGAATCTTTACAAGATGGAATGAACGAACCAGGTGATTAGTGTTCAGGATGTATCGATACAGTGGCCGTGTTAAGATGCCATCCAGGACGGAATTGGAAGGTGTAGTTGAAGCAAACGAGAGGACAATAACACCGATTCCTGTTTGCTCAGGGATCACACACCAAAGCAAGGAACCGAATGAACTTGAAGCACGACTTGCAATGTGCATTATCCCAAACCGCACCAAATATATCGAAATTTTATAGAACTAATCAATAGCAGCCGTCTAAGTAAGTACACAACAACTTGCTTATTTAAAAACTGCTCCAAGATAGGTGTTTTCTTTCATTGAATGAGCAAACCTAATTGAAAACAGTGTTAATTTTTGGTAATTTAAAGGAAAAAGTGCAAGATTTAGTAGGTACTTAGATTTTAAAGCTACGCTTTTGAGAAATTATTGTTTACAGTGAACCCCGTTTGCGGGTAACATCCTCAAATAGGTTGAGAACTACTGTATTAGAGGATTCGAAATTACTATGAAATTATGATCGGAATATAAGTAGGTCACTTTTAAGATCTGACCGACGGTGTCGGTCCTAGGACCATGGTGACTGAGGAATGACATAAAGATATTCTGTGTGTGCAAGAGTGGTCTAATCCGGCTTAACACAACTCCCCGGTGAACGGACAGGAATGAAATTGCTGCAGCCGAGCTTAGTTCATCATGGTTCGCCACTTGACACCGGTGGTTTACGTCACCATGCAGGGGGTCAATTATCTAATGCTGAATACAGTACACTATGAACTTCCATGGGTTAAACTTAGTAGCCTTATGAGTTCCGCTTGTGCAGGAGTTGATGTGGCATACCTTGATTTCTCTAAGGCATTCGACCAGTATGACCACCGTATTCTTCACACCAAACTTCAAGGATGTGGCATTGGGGACCCTCTCCTCAGGTGGATCTGCAAGTTTCTCTCGCACAGGCGTCTGGATGTGAGAGTACGTGAATCCATATCAGACTCAATTCAGGTCGAATGCGGTGTACCACAGGGTTCGGTACTGACGCCCCGTCTATTCTTGGTCTGCATAAACGATATAGTGGGCCAAATTAAGTCAAACCGTTTATTCTACGCCGATGACATCAAAGTTTGGCGAGTGATCAGAGCTCCAGAAAACCGTATCCAGCTTCAACTCGACCTTGACAAGATTTATGGATTGTCGGTCCGAAATTGCGTTTTCTTTAATGTGGCTAAATGTCGACTGTTCCATTTACAACACCGAATGGTTCACACATATAAGCTGGAGGACCAGGATCTGCAACCCTGTTCTCTTGAAAAGGATCTCTGTGTGCTGGTTCAGGAAGATCTCGGCTGCTCGGAGGAGTCCAAAAAGCATCGAAGAAGGGGTTCGAAGTGATTGGGCTTTTACGGAGAGCACTCGGGCAATTCGAACCGCCTATTCTCCGGCAAATACTTCCCGCTGATATACGCCCACCTGTTGAATAGGCAATTCAAGCATGGCACCTATGGCTAAAGCAGGATCTCAAAACCTTGGAGATTCCGCAACGTAGGACGATCAAAAATATCAAGGGGTGCGCCATTTGTCATACGAACAGCGCCTCAGTGCATGGTATTTTCAGCGGACGTTATCGGCGTTTGCGTGGTGACCTAATGATGGCTTAGCAAAGTTTGAAAAACACTAATCACTCGTGCCATAACCTGTTGAAGCTGAGTCACAACAGCTAACTGAGAGGTTCTCATCTCAAATTTGCAGAACAATATAGTCGGTTGGAATGTCGAAGAAACTTCTTCTCGCTGCCTGTTTATCACACGTGGAATATCATCTCAGCAGCTGTTATTTCAGCCTCCACGTTAGCCGTGTTCAAATCACGTGTCGACGGTGCACGTGTCGTACTACACCACATCACGTAACCCAAGGGACCCATACAAACAGCCAAAAAACAAAAACAAACCAACCCACCTCACTTTTTGTCCGGAACCCACAAATGATAATCTTGGATAATATATAAAACCAAGTGTGAACTGCTCCGATGGGAAGACTGTAATTGTCAAGTTCGAAATTTGCGATTGTTCACTATTCCTATTGCTATTTTTGCATTCATTTTGCTTACTCCTAACCAATCATTCGATAGGACTAGTCAAGCTTCGGCTTTTTTCTCCACAATATACCCTTGCCCATTGAGCATAAGTTACTCCGCAGTTACAGCTAAATTGGGAAACATAACTGGATATGGCGCCGAAGGGTTCGTCTTCTTTTACTGAAGTCAAGCACTGTGACACAATATGCTCTCCGTGAACGGTAGAAATTAAACACATGGTTACCGATTGTGACTACCTTTCTATTGGAGAGAACCTCAGCATGGGTTTTCCCAGTGCTTACAACACCATTTTTAGGCGGCCCGACCCCGCTATGTGTGCTTGTCGAAGAAACGACTTGAGCGCTGTAATGTCAAACTTCGATTTCAGGCAAATAATTGCTATAGAGGATATTGTTAACGGAAAAATTACTAGGCAAGATGATATTTAGATATTGTAACATTGCTCTAGATCAGTGGTGCTCAATCTATTTGTGGCGGTTACCTACAAAGGAGGTTCACTATAAACAATCATTTTGGAAACCTGTGCTTTTGTGAAACGATGCACATACAGTGCCAAAAGAAAACATTGTATGTCCGGAAATAATGACACTAGTACAAATTCCTAACCAAACATGGATAAACGATTAACGGACCAGACACAACTGCTGATAATTCACAATTAAATTTCGATTTTTCGTAATTCGATAGAGGTTTACCGAAACCTTTCTACTTGCTCTTAAATACAGTCTCAGTCTCAATTATCCTAAAATTTCTTAAGCTTGTCAATTAAATTGCTGATTATTGCATTCTCTGTCTTAATGTCAATGAACACCGTGTTGATTTATCTTCTAATACTCAAATAAAGAAAACACCTATCTTGAGCAAACTTTTAGTAAATGAGTTGGTGTTGGAGGTTAATGAGACGGTTGATATTGCTTAGTTCTAACTATTACTGGAATAGTTAATATGGTTTCGGCTTATGCACGTAGCAAGTCATGCTCCAAGTTTATTCAGTTACTTGCTTTTGTTTTCATTGTCCCCAGTGTCGACGATCCACTTTCACAGCTATAAGTGGTGTCGAATGGGATAAGTATTCTCAAGGCTTTTACCCATACTAATGTACACCCGTCACAAATGTTTGACCAAAAGGTAGCTGGTTGTGTCTTGGAAATCTGCTTTCGTTGTGGTGTCTTCGCAAAGTCCAACGAACTGTGCTTTGCTTTCAATCTTAGTATCTTGAAATATCCCTTCATCCGCTGGAAAGTGTCATAGCACCCTAACAATTTCTCTGCAATTTGCTAAATAAAGAATACATCTGTTGACAGAATGTATCACTGATGACTAGTGGAGAGTTATTTGATCTACCAATGTGCGTTATTTATTTCTCCCAAAGTGTACCGTTTTTAGTCGTGGGAAAATCGAAACGTCGGTAACACCAGCTCTGCCTTGGTAAAGCTGCAAGTTGGGAAGCAAACTGGCAGCCCTTTCTTGGGCCGTCGAAAGGCCTGTTATATTTCCTCGCAAGCTAAGATTAAGCGTATTATTTGTAAAGCCCTAATGTGGGGAGGCTTCTTTGTAGGATCGAATTTTTCCAGAGGACATAATTCCCAAAATAAGTTGTCCATCTGGGCAGGTGACATGGTCGTAAACCTTATTACCAATATTAAGACTGTAGAAATGTTGCACCAACCTGTTCCTGTTTCTCGTCAAAACAGCTGCAGTTTGAGGTGATATACCAAACACTTAAAGAGCACTGGCCTCCAATCTGCCTTGGTTGGGTGCATGCAAACCTAGTGATTTGTGCATTTGGCAATGCTTGAATCCCGATTCAAGACATCTTATGACCCTTTTCCATGTGATCCGTAATCAACAATGAGCAGATATCAGTGACTACTCATTTGTTTCAACCATCACTTTCAAGTCCTTCAAGAGTGACGGCTTTCCTCACTTGCTACATCGATACTTCTTGAACACTAATTGCCTTTTTGTCCCTTGTAAACATGAGATCGCTCCTTTACCTGGTCGGACGATCAATGTTCCCATCCTAGTACTCACTCGGCTCTGTACTTCGACTCGGTGAACGAGTACCTGACTCAAAGGAACAACGGTCAACGAGCGAATCAATAGAGGCACCATCTAGCTGCGCTGCTTTGCAAGTTGGTATCCGTATTTTAGATTATAAAATTTATAAACGAAAGTCCTCTAATTCACTGACCACTCATTATTGATTAGTCCCCGATGGCTAATCCATAGTAATTAGGTAGTTAGTTGCTTATTTTGGTACAGATGATTTTCTCCTTATTTCTCTGAGTTCACCGGTGTAAACTAAATTTTTCTAACAATATTTTTCTACATTTTGAAGTTTCACCATAACCATCCTCGTGGACCCGCTAAATATCAGCATTATTACCCATATAAAACCACTGTTCCATTGTTCCCTTGATTGATGATCCATTCCTTGTACCCATACTTGCCCCTGCAAAATTCCATTTTACTCATTTAGAGCTAATTTACCCCAGGTTGAGAACCACTGCTCTAGATCAACATAACTGACATTCGCCCCATTCGTCAAACTTCAGACTGCCAAATCTTTGTCAAACCCAGTTGTTTTTCCAATTGGCTGCTGCCCGTGGAATTCGCCAAACTCATCCCTGATATCTTCTTGGTTTGTGGGAAGATCCGTCGCAGCTAGACTCAACCACACAGCCAATACACATCTAGGGAAGCGTTAGACGGCCGTTTTGTCCTATTGCGATTCGTCAGCAGCGCACACCAGCCGGATCCTGTCGGATTCCGATACACGAACTTACTCTTAGCCGCCAGCGACTTATGCCACTGAGGCATGGGTTATGGCAGCGGACTAACATGATTGATACCAACTACGATGTAGTGCGGCTTGTCCTCTAATGTCACGTATGTTATGAAAGTGCAGAGAAAAGGGCTGGACTCCAGAACAAGGACTTCTATTCAAGCTCCACTATTTCAGATGGCATGCAAGCTGCTGAAACGATTACTGATTATTAGTGAGCAGTAGGGGTTAATTGGGTTTATGCATGACAGTTGAAGATGGGCCACGCTATATCGCGGCCATGGTAATCCGTTGCCGTCATCCATAACTCAGTGATATAAGGTAAGGTAGTTTGTCCGAATCCGGCAGGATTCCGCGGGTACGTGCTACTGGCGAGTCCCAGTGGAACGAAACGGCCGTCTAGCGCCTTTCTGCATGTATAGTGTCTGTTTGCCTGAGCCTAGCTGCGAGGGATCTTCACATACATCCAATAGTTCCCCCATATTACTCAATGACATTCTTGGTTCTTACTGTGCATCTTAATCAATCCATCCACACTAGTTGTACACGTTGTTACATTTGCTTGTGGGCTGTGCGTTCTCGCATGTGAACACACCTGCCCCAGGACACAATGGCCCCTTTGTTGTCACAAGTGAACCTAATGCATCGCATCCACTTATATGCTTTATAGCGAACTTGTCATTCTGTAGGGCTACCTGATCAAACGTATACATCTGTGGGATCCCGCTTATGTACTCTATTTTTCCTGATCTGGCTGTACAGTTGCAAAGACAATGATTTGCCCCCTTTTTGCGTACGTTGTGAGGTTTCGGCTGTTTCCGTACTGATCGGGTACTGTTGCAGTACATTCTTACACACTTTGATATCCATGTGAATTGCACCATCGTTCACTTTCGGAATAGTTTTGAGTTTACGCTAAGGTCACCCGCGTTACTCAATCCCAGGCGAACTTGTCATTCACGCAGCCGTCCCATGCGTGTGAACAAACTCATTAATACAGGAGGCCTGTTGTCCATTGATATGAAATTGTGAAGTGTAGGTAGCAATCTGATCATGTCGAATTCCAGTGTACCGGCCCGCTTAATGAGCCCACGACTGTTTCACCTAATGAGAACTCTTCTGAGTAGGAGGCGATAGTTCGAATCGAATTCGCAGTTGATTGTTAAATTGAAGTGGGCACTCTATCGCTGTTGTGCCGTGAAATGCCTTGTAATGGACCAAACTGAATAGGATAAAAGCCGTTAAGATCATCCTAGTAACACCGAGCGTATTTTGTTCTAATCGTGAAATTAAATGAAAAAAGCGGAGGTCGTCTTATATTCACGACTATTTAGTAGTTACACATGCCCTGTTTGTGATGTTGATCTCAGTAGAGTCTTTAAAGAGTGCTTCGTTCATTTCCTGTCGTCGTGAATGCAAATCAGTATTCATTAACATAAATGTTAACAACTCACATGTCTCTCAACACCTGTCTAGCGCGTTTTTGTGCCGCATGCCAACGCGTGTACATAAGGTGCATAAAATAGACACCCTGTTTTAGTGAATGCAAAAGCGACCGCTAGGATACCACAAGATTCTGAGTAAAATTGGCTCATCCGTTGACATGTTCACTTCACTATCGTCTTGGGTGGCCTCTTACCTGTCTAATTGTACCCAGCGGGTGTGGATACAAACCAGAGCAGGCCATCATAATTTGTCAGACGTGGGGCGATTCACCGCGGCACACTGCCCTTTTTGGCTGTACTTGAGACATATTTGATGCCAATTTTAAAAGAAAATTTCCCATCATTGACTGTGGTACCAAGGATGTACAATATTCTGGTCTATATCTCATCAGGGAGTTCAGATACAACATTCAAGCTGGTTATTCGTTGGACTGCTGTTGCGTTTTGTAAGGCATGCCACTCG
Organism: Dicrocoelium dendriticum; assembly: GCA_944474145.2. Classification (NCBI taxonomy): domain Eukaryota; kingdom Metazoa; phylum Platyhelminthes; class Trematoda; order Plagiorchiida; family Dicrocoeliidae; genus Dicrocoelium; species Dicrocoelium dendriticum. Next base: position 137,118,069 of record OX104065.1, on the reverse strand, counting down.
CCACCGAGATATGTAAAACTCTTTGTAGGTGTGTTGAAACCATTTCAAGGTTTCACACCATTGTAACAATTACATTCTGGTTAGCGGCGCGGTACGATTGCTACACACCAGAACTTGTAACTTCACAGCTTGATCACCGTGTGTACTTTCTGGGGTCAAAGCGGCCTGTGAACTCATGATGCTAACCTATAAGCTGAATGATATAACACCCCCGCCTGGCTCCTTAGATCAACGGACATAAAGAGGCTAGTTACGTTCGACCACTGATGCCTACACAATTTGGTTCACATTTGGTCGGAACACCGCGTGAGAAATGAGCGTGTTCGACGCCTTGTTTACGGCATAGGAAAAGGAAATGATCCGCTCAGCACCTTTATTTCACGCACCAGGCTCCGATGGCGCTGCCACGTGTTACGCATGCCAGCCCACTGACTCCCGTGACCTACGTTGTTTACACGCCGGGGATGTGGATGGAAGAAGAGGAGAGGTGACCACGCGATGACTTTTGGTCGAGAGGAATGAAGGCCCTCACTTCGAAGCTGGCCTCGGTTGGAGCTTCTCGGCTTCCTGGTTGGAGTGCGAAAGACGATGAACACGTTTGGCTTGATACACTAGTTGAGATGGTTAGGAGGTGACCTTAGTGGCGTTCGTGCTGGGAGTTTCTTTGTCCCACCCGTCCCTCTTAGCCTCCAACTCCAAGCACGATCTCACTATTTAACATTTTCTAATTTTGCATAGTAAATTATTCTTTTTTTGTTACATAGTAGCCGGATTGTAGCTTACCGGAACGATGCACATCTGTTGCTGGTAGCTCAGCTGGCTTGCACCTGTTGCATTTTATTCCCTTTTATTCTTTTAGGTATTGCGGCACAGTAGCTAAGGTGTTTCCCACCTCTACCTAATGTGTATAACGTGTGTGTCGAAACCCCTTTCTACTGATACCTCAGTGTAGTTTTTGACATATCCTGACGCTGGGACACACCTGACGATGCTTCATTGGTTCATGTGCGAAGCCCAGCAATCAAACATCGCTTGTTATTAATCATAAAATTCACATAAGCACAGAAATGATGTATAATTAGACAGGTACTAGCCAGCTAACAAGGCTGAAAGTGAAATCCACTGTCATTCAGGATATGGTTTACAAACGAACTCAAACGGGTTTTGCGAATCTGATGTAACAGATTCCATTGCCTACTTCCAAGCATACGCATCACGGTCAGGAGTCAATCTCAGCACACCCACTAATCTGTGTAACAGAGTTCCGAGGGTAGGATAATATTTCCGGATAAAATACCGGATTTTCTATATGGTGGAATCAATGCACTTACTAACACATTTTATGAAGAAGGTCATGAGCGGTGCAACAGTTGCCTAGAAATTGGTAGAGCAAACTGTGTTTGAAAAGAGTCGAAAACTGACAGGCTTATCCCGTCCTTGAAAGGAATTTTTGTTTGCATTAAATGAGTGCTTTTGGAAACATACTTTTTGGCTCCTATCTCAACATCGGTGTGGCAAAGATGTGGACAGATAACCTTTGCTAGATAATGTGGAGAAAACTTTGACTGTGTGGAAAGGAATCGTCAGCCCCAAATTCAGGCAGTCATCTACCACTTACAAGGAAAATAATTGCATCGTCAATTTCCTATGGGGGGCCTAATTACCAACTCCTCAGTCCAAGCTCACATTTCAGTAGGATAATCAGTGGCCTGGTGAGGAAGTCGTAGTTATGGGGGCCAGTCGTATCTTGTGTAGATTTATAACCAATATGAGGGTGGGGGCTGAGCAACGACATATCACAGTTACTAAGCCGTCAGTGGGGTGTGTTACCGCGACCTATGGTTTGGTGGTTTAATTCGGTGACTCGTAAGAGTAAGATCATAGGTTCGAATCTAGCGGGGTTCCGTGAAATAGCGCCACTAACGAGTCTCTATGGGATGAAAGGATCATCCTGCATTTTCTTAAAGGTGAGATGGCTGTCTGGCCAAAACTTACTTCGACGAACCTCCCCAAAAATTGAACCATACCAAAAGAATTGATTTATCATGGAGATTTTCTAACTAATCTGAATTTCTGAGATGTTAGTTGGTAGAGTGAAATAGAAACCATTTTTGCTATGCGGCCTATCTGATAAAGTGCCAAACTAATCGCTGCTAAAGATCTCACGTCCACCAAATAGTCCCTTCTGAGAATCGGGACCTGTTTGGTCAAAAGCTTTACGAAATTGTTTTCTTGTTAAATATTTTTGCTAGTTCGCGACAACACAAAAAGTGTGTTAAAAATGGTTTTGCGACTTCCCTAGCTTTCAAAATTCCACCCTCTAGATTGTTCGCTTTACTACACAGCTTTTGAGAACACTCAAAATGGTTGTCAGTTTATCGCATATATAAACATTACAACGGTATTCGGACGCACCATCTAGAAAACAGTGAACTTACCCTGGACATAGAAAATTCCGGGGTGACCCAAGCCCCACGAAGTGATGACTGCTGTAGCTGATGATGAAGGCTCTTCGGATCGTAACTGGACTGCTCTACGAGGTTGACTAGTGGGACGTTTTAGTTCAATGGCAGGCGTTGACTTTGTAGCCCGGTTCATCACTAGCTTGGTCTCTTCAATGGATTTTCCAAGACAGATGGATCCAAACAAGAGTAGAAATCCTGGAGTCAAAGTGGACATGTCCATTGCTTGAGTTATAATTTGGAGGGTGTTTCCTCACATACGTGTATGTTCACTGACCAGTTGTGGAGGGATTTGCTAATTAGTCACCATTCAAATAGATGTAGATGTGGTTACCTCAGAGAATTTATCCGGAAACTTGAACGGAGACATTTTCCCCCACTTTTCGTTAGCAAAATTGTTGAACCCAGTTGCGTGGCAAGCTTATGAAATTCTTCCGATATTGTTTGGTTTTGGTGTTATTCAACATGTGAAGGCGCACCAATTTGCGCTGTGGCTAAAAAGTGCAATGTACATTTGTCCGTTACCCAGGGTATAATTCTATTAACTGTCAATTCATTTGCCACCGATACGGTTTGTGGTGGAACTGGTAAACATATATTTGTAACGTATTGGCGGTTTTGTGAGTATGTAATTTTTGTAGAAAGTAGAAGCCACGATTAAACTTTGCACAATAATCTGCCTCGACGGGGAATCGAACCCCGGACATACGGATTACCGGTCCGCTGCTCTACCAACTGAGCTACCGAGGACTGAAGATCAGGTGCGCAATTTAATACAAGACATCTGCTTGGTTCGCCATGTATTGCCGGGATTCGATTCCCCGTCGAGGCAGATTATTCTGCAATGTTTAATCGTGGCTTCTACTTTCTACAAAAGAAATGTATTTGTAGATCTTCACAGTACTCTCTCAGTCTTTTCGTTATACTCTGACCACTCGGTTGCACCAAGAACCGAACCCATGAAATCTAAAACAATGTTTTATGACAAATAGGTCGGGAAGGGATGCAGATGCAAATTCGAAGAATGCGCGTTGTAAAAAAAGATACAAGGTGACTCGGTGAAGCAATAGAGTAACCGCCTGTTGGAAGAGGGTGTGTGAATATGAGATAGCAAACTACAAAGCAAATGTGATGTTATTATTATTACAAGAAGCTATTACAAAAAGCCGGTTAGCGAGAACAGACTCTAGAGGGTGAGTTCAGCTAACAAGGTGTAAGGAGCTGAGCAATATTTCCAAGCGTTTTTCAAAAATTGCTAAGGTGGGTACACATGGCTGAATTTGGAATGGCGTCTCAGGGTTGGTAGACCCGGAGGGAGAAGTGGTTTCATGGACAATCCAAACGTAATCCAAGCTTGACATCCTTGGCTAAAGCGTGAACTTGTCGCACTCAAAACCCCAACGTGAAGCAACGTAATTTATCTAAGGATTACGCCACCTATCGTATCAGCAACGGCTGAAGTCACTCGGGTTTCTCAGTGAACGTTACCGGTGACTACGTGGAGACCTCATTTTCCTTTACGTACTACAGATCGACTGTACTCACGTATGCCGCCAATTACTGAAATTCAGTCTGAACACCTAGCTCAGAAATAATAGTCTGAAACGGAGTCAACAATACAGACATAAGCATTGTGAACGAACATGTTTCCCCCTCCGGGTGTGCCAACTATGGAAAGCCCATCAAAACTCAGTTGCCTGTGTCCCCACATTAGCTCTTTTCAAAAAAACTATTGGATATTGAATTGAAAGCCCCAAACATTTGTTATTTGTGCGGATATGCTAGACATATTTGGGCTAACTTGCCATTTTGAATTTATGACCAAATATGATGTACGTACATTGGTGCAGACCATTGAGCAATTTGCTGGCTACTTGTTAGGATTATTAACCATCATATATTTTACTTGGCTTTGTCTGTATAATCATCTTTCCTGACACAATCACTCTATCACTTTGCCCATGCGTGTTTTATTTGGTCCACTTATATAGTAGTTAAAGTTACATTTCTTCTATTACCTACCTACTCATTGTAAGCCATTGTTCCATTGTTCCATTGCATGTTTCCAGCGGGTACAGCCTGTTGGCACATGACTCATCCTCGGTTTACGTGATGTGCCATATGAAGACCGATGCAAGAGACTAGGGTTGACCTTATCATGACGCACCGGATATTACATCTGGGCAAATACCCCATGTTGAGGCCGGTGCTGCAACTGTGCACACCAAGCAGCACACGAGGACACCGGTACAAGCTTGTCGTACCGGAGTTGAAGTGCGTCGCTCACCAACTCTGCTTTGAGCGGCTGGTAGTGAATATTTGGAACAACCTGACTGCCGAGATAGTGGAAGCAAACTCGGGGTCGGAGTTTAAGGAACTCCTGGACACACTATTGGCCAACTTAAGATATCGGGATTAATCACCATCAAAATTGATAGCTTTGCTTAAAAGATATCAGATGCAGCTACACAGAGTCACCTCTACGCATTGCATTTTCTCAGAATCTCAGTATCTCAGTATCTCTCAGAATGACGACCAGGCTTTTAGTTTGGGAAGGGAGCGGCATAGGTGATTGGGATCGCTCAGTATTTGTTTTACTACTATAAGTTCTCCACATAACTGCAGGTTGCGTCCACGGAACACTCCGAGTTTCTTCAGCCGTTTCTGGTAGGGAAGGCAGAACAGCGAGCTATGCCCGTAGGCCATAGGTTGTGGCAACAGACGCTTTTTGAATTAAAAGCTGACTACCATATAGCGCGGCTTTGCTTCCATTAACAGTGAGCTGACTGTGACGCTCCAGTCATAAATTATATCAAATACTCCTGTTCACAAGCAAATAGTTATGTGAAATGGAAGCATCGTCCATATTCAGATTAAGTGCCACAAATCACCCACTCAATGGGTGTGCTGCAAATCTAGTCCGTACTGACTCCAAAATCAATGTGAGACGCAGTACACATGTGTAGAGAATAGGCAGTGATGCAAGGTCTACTTTTTGCATCATGTGCATAGAATGTACGCAGATATAAAAATAACAGCAAATTACTCTGTGCCAGAAATTGGCATGTGTGTGTGTGAGCAGCCTGACTGTTTGAACAGCCGATGGTAATTGAGCTAACGTTAGACCCGAGCTTGGCTGTACACTGTTACGAAAAAGGATCACACGGTTGTGTACTGGTGGTTGGCGTTTTCGGTTTCCATTTGTTTTCTGATGTTACATATGGCGGACACACTCAGGCAGTTTAAGGTGAAATGAGATCAAACGATGCGTGTGAATTCCCCGGCTAAGCTACGGCTGATAACCAGGCTTTGCTAGTTGACGCACGACCATGTTGATCTCTTAGTGCTAGAGGCATAAACAAGTATACCTACCGTAAAACCGGATGAGAGGGATCAGTAAGTATGACCAATGAAAGCCTACCAATGAAATTCTTCGCGAGAAAATCCCATGTACTTTGGCACATATGTCGTACCCCCGAAGGCTCTATCCATTTTGCCGGTAACATGGTCTAGACCTCTGACTCAGTTCAGGATTTTGGAAGTAGGTATTCCAGCTCCTTATTTTCCTTGGACATATATTCTATCAAATCACGAAAGCTACGCAGCTATCGCGTTGCATCATTAGAACATTCTCCCTAACTGAAAGGACTAAAGTTGGTTAGAATTATTGTAAGTCCTATTCTGGAGTATTGTGCTATCATTCACAGACAAGTAAGCAAGACAGATTAGCTCTGCAAAATGTCTAACGATCCGATCCTAGGCTAACCATGGGGTGCTAGTCAAACCTGATTTCTTATGATTGTTGTCGTCATCTCCGACCGGATCCCATTTGGCTACGCTGAATGAAGGACCCTCTCCCTCTTCTCTTCAAAGTTGTAAATAAGCGACTCTTCACAGGCAGTACCGCCAAGGAACTGCGGAACACAGCTATTTATCCCACCCATAATGGCTACCACCTGTTAGCATCAAACCTTGCAAGTCATAAAATCTGATTTCAACCTCGAAATGCCAATTCCAATACCAATTCCATCCCCAACATTACTGGATGTAAATACGTTGACAACCTAGTTCTAGGCAGCATTGCTCTAGCTGCTGAATCATCAACGGCTCTGCAAAGCGGGATGAATGAACTTCAGCAATGGTCTTCTTCCTGATCCCTTATTATCGACGTTTCTAAATGCCGCGGTGTAACTTTCGCTTTTCTCCACACTGACAAACGTCTGACTGTGGCAAACACTTCTCTCCTCATGGTCGTAAACGACCACAATATACCCACTTCATACACTGTTAAGTACCTTAGTGTATATTTATCTCAGAATCTCTGTTGATCAACACACGTTGACGAAACGTTCCGCAAGTTGCGGAAATTATCATGTTATGCCCTCAGACTCGAAACGCTTTTAGTACCCTGCACTTCAACTTACAAATTCGTGACAGTGTGTTTTTCCCCCTTGGTTATATTGCTCGTCTATCGTCTTTTCTGGTATTCTACGAAACACCTCACATTGATCGTGCGTTCCATTAAGCTCATTTTTAAGTCTAGTGCATAGTCCAGAAGTCTCTGCTTCACTCCATCATTAATAAGCACTGGTAAAAGTGACAACTACTAATAAGGGTTTTAAATAACCCTTTTTACCCCTTTCACGATGAATCATCAAATTCTGCCTCCTGTTCGTCTACCCACTTTAAATTTAGGGTTTTGTTTTCCCGAAAAACATGTTATCATGACTCTACTTAATCGAATATATCCCGTTTTCTTGCGGACTCAAAGAAATTTCTCAGCACCACCCGTGAACGTTAAGATGATTGAGGTGCATGCATGCTGTATGTCCTTGATTGCAGTATCATGACAAAGTACAATGAACTATGATTTAATACGGGTTAAGAAACATTGCTTTGCAAGCCCCATTGAGTAGTCTGATGGGTTAACGAAACGCTTGACTGAAAAAATGCTGTCAGTAGTTCTACCGTCAGAAGTAGGGACTTATCGGATCCAAGTAAGTGAGCCCGCACTCAAAGGGTTTCCATAGCTTCAATAGGCGAAAAAAAGTAAATCCAAGGTATTTCCCGGGAGTAGGATGGAGAGTAGCGTCAAGTAACAAAATGTAAGTGGCGGAGTGCGTCATCCAACCGACTTTTAAATATTGCTAGTATGGGTGCAGAAAAAACCGATTCGGGGTGAGAGTTCCATGGTTGATACACACAAATTGAAAAGAAACTTCTACGGCACGCCAGATGGCTGTATTGTTCGGCTAATTTCAAGGAGTGGCCCCTAAGCCAGGTGTTACTGCTGAGTTGCAGTAAAGAGCGGCACACATGATTTGGATTGTGTAAAATCAAGTACGCCATAAACAAGTCGCCTCGTAATTGGTGATACCGCCCGCTGAATACTCCCAAAAGTTTCAGCCTCTGCTCGTATGGAAGGTGGCGCATTCCTATGACATATTTCCAAGCCCGACATTGTGGTTGATCCAGTGCAGTAACTTGGTGCCTCGGTCATGGCTGCCAGGCTTGGATTGCATATTCGACATGCGGGCGAACATTTGTACTGACCATCTGTCTGAAATTAGTGGTGTCTGGTTGTTTGATCACCCGTCGTAGCAAGCCAACGTTCTGGTTACCAGTTACTGATGCCTTTGCGGATTGCTTGGAACAACCCAAGTTATCCTGAACAAGCACACCCAGGTCGCGTTTGACTGATAATCGCTGCAGTACTTGCGTTCCGAGCTTATAGGCATAGGTACTCTTGTGTCGTATGGAGAGTACCTTGCATTTGTCCGCGTGGAATTGTAACTGATTTCGGGTTGATCAACCATGTATCATATCTATGTCCCACTGAAGTAAATTCTGATCGACATCCTCCTGAATCCGGCGCCATTTCTTTCTATCCTTACCAAACAGCGGGAAATTTAAAGAGAGCATGGTCAATGCTGAATACCAAAAACAACCGTGGACCTAGTACTGAGCCCTGGGGCACACCAGACTAGACTGGTATGCGTTAACATAAGGAACTCCGGACTCTGACAATTAATTGTCGTGACAGGAGAAAGTTGAAGATCCAGCTCAAGAGTGGGTCACCGATCCCGTAAGATTGGAGTTTAGAAAGGAGAACCCGATGTACTAAACCGTCCGATGCCTTAGATAAATCCAAGTAGATCACATCGACGACCTCTCCAGCATCAGCCGACTCGGTCCAACTACTGCGTATGATTATTAAATTCGTTATGCATGATCGCCTTCGACGAAAGCCTTGTCGATCGGAAGCAATAATGTTACCATTTTCTAGATACCACACCAACGCATCCGCAACGATGATTCCATGACCTTGGATAACACAGGGAGAAGAGACACTGGGCGGTAGTTTGAGGGCACATTACATTACCTCGCTACATCCGCATTGCTAGCGCAAATGGTTGCAAAGTTTCCAAATCGGGACCATGAAGCCTATTTTTACTTGACTTAAATGCCAACCTGTGGAAAAAGCTATATTAGAGGTACGCTGGAGTGAAAACTTTGCCACATTCCGGACACCACTAGGAAGCTTTTCTCACTATATCGCTTTTGTTAAAGATATTTGACTCAATATTCCGTAAATGTCAACGGAATCCGGCATAAACAACATGAGATCAGCTAGAAGTCAACAACCTGCTTATCACTAGCTATACAAGGAAACTTGTGCCTGCTTAATGTACTCTGCCCCAATCTATCATCAACTGCTCTCAAGTCTCGCTAGGTAGTAAATATGAGAACTCTCACCGAGGCTCCTCTACGCTACTTTAGGCTACAACATGCCAAGCAATTACGCACTGATGATGTCACCTCGATTGGTGAGGAAACGTTTGTAACAAAATTGTCAACCTTAACGTACAGTTCAACCGCAATCTGAATAAACCTGACCTACAAGTCCTCAATTCTATAACCAACAATGGTACTAACCTTTTTGCTGCGTGAGTCGTTTGATAGTGAAGGGATCGATGATTTGTGAGAAGAATTATAACTTAAATGTTTTCTTTTTATCATAACCTTGTGGGGGACGGAAACCATAACACTACGTGCATTGCTGCTTCAAGATCGCCCATATGTGAGACTTTGTCGCTCCTTATCTGACCCCATAGAGGTGCAATGTGGCGTCTTATATGGCTCAGTTCTATGACCAAAGCTTTTCCTCGTCTTCATTAAATACCTCGCGGGAGTGATCGATTCAGACGTTTTACTCTTCACGGATGATCTTAAAATCTGGCGGATTATCAGAGCGGTAAACGACCACATGACAGTAAAAGGTGGTCTCGTCAGGTCTCACAATTGGTCAGTTCAGAACATACTGGAGCTCAACCCTGCTAAATGTCGAGTACTGAGCATACGCCACCGGAGAACTTAGGCATACCAGCTAGGAGATCACCTTTTGCAACGCGCCTCCAATACAAATGACGTGGAGTGCTCGTGCTGACCGATCGCCGTTGCTCAAAACAGACCGAAAAAGCACCAAGGAAGACCAATCAGTACTTGAATCTCTTACAGACAGCGTTTGGCCGGTTTGGTCCCACCATCTTTGTACAAATCTTCAAAGCCTAGGTAAGCTCACATGTTGAATACGCCATCCAAGTATGGTAACCATGGCAGAAGTATAGTCTTGCTTTGCTTGGGACTCAAAGAAGGGCAACGAAACATGTCAAGAACCTGACTCATCTCCCTTATCAGTCTACACTACAGACCATAGGAGTTTTCAGAGGTCAATACCGTCATCTGCTTGCTGATCTTATTTTGGTGTTTCAGATCCTAGAGGATGCAGAACACGCATGTCGTTACAACACCATACTCCAAGACCATCAGTAGAATTTAGCCACATGGTAAAGTCGGGTGGAATGCTACGGGCAAATTTTCTCACTTCGTGTGTCCCACTGGTGGGACGCCCTCCCAATTTCCATCATTTCCGCTTGTACATTGATTGAATTCAATAGTCGACTTGATGTAACATTATACCTCATGCAGACTTAGCCAATGTTACTAAGGCACCCAGTGACAAAACCAAACTACGTACGCAAGTGAAACTTCGGTGAGTCTACCGACATGCATATTTTTGTTTCCGTTGATAGGTCCGCATGCTGTTTCTACACTTAACCTGTGAGAATTGTCAAGCTTTGCCTTTTTACCTATGATAAATCCATTGATTCATTGGTCTGGGTAAAATTGAGCGGTCCCACTTAGGGGTCGTGTACTGCCTGTCGATAAATATACACATTTATTCATTGTGTATTTATGGTTATGGAAAGGCCACTGTACACTTCGTTGTAACGTCCTAGTACTTCACCTCGGGGACTCATTTTATTTTGCATTTCACAAGCAACAAATTGCATATTGAATTCACCGCTCATAAAGGATGGAGTAACATTGGGAAGAGCGAACTATCAAGAGACCTGTAGCTGTGTTGCAAGCTGAACTCAACACCCAAAGCACCCATGGGCAGTCAATCCATTAATGCAGAAAACTCACAGCCACTCATCGGTTCCAATAGAAGATTCAAGCCCATGATAAACAAGGTAGAAACTAAGAAAATCTACCAAGATACGTCGCACAAACACCGTATAAAGTGACACCTTGGGTCGACAAAAACCAGAAACCAATATTTTTTTTGGATACCCCTCGCCATAATTCCCATCCATAACCACAAAACCGGCGCAACAATGATAGAATAAACTATGCCACGAATCCAAGGCCATGACCAAACCCTTTTTCCTATGTCTGCAGACCTTGACAATGTCCCTCAGTATGACTCGTTTTAGTACAGGAGGGAAGGGGGCCGCAGGCATTCCCACTACTTACATACGTGGCAGAAGCCAACTATCTGTCCCCAATGTTCCTGCAATTTTTGCAGATAACCGCCACGCCAACTGCCAATTAGACTTGCTCCCTCAACCATCTTCATGTCCACAGCGGTATCGGCAATCACAAGTAACATATTACACATATCATCACGTCTGTTGTGAGTAGATCCGACCCCAGTACTCCCACTCATATATCCTGCTTGCATAATACCTGACTACAACAAAGTGTATAACATCCAACCGCAACGCGATGACTCCACACCCAGTAGTCCGTTTTCTATACTTCTACTGAATGCCAGATCTATTAACAAAATTGTACTTTCTAGGCAAGCTTGCGCACATCAAGTACCCACAAGCAATCCTCATTACTGAAACCTGGTGCTGCCCCGACACATTAGACGCTACCTTTATAATTCTTAATTATCAGCTCTTCCGTAAAGATCGCGGCAGTAGTAAAGGAGGTGGCTGCATGATATACCTACCCAGTACATTTGCAGCAGAAATTCTTGATCATCCACAGCTATCAAATGTTTCAGAATCTCTTTGGTTGTCCGTCTCAGGAGCTGGTTCTCATCTTCTACTCGGATGTGTTTACAACCCGCCAACGGCGTCAACCACCAGTGTCACTATCATCACGTCAACTTCCGAGTTTCCGTGCTGAGATACCACAATGACAGGAGATAATTGCTCGTGATTTTAATCTACCAAAGAGTAATTCGTCCTCTAAACCATCCGCGTTTACACATACAGTTTTTCTTTGCTCTCTCAGAATTGTTGGCTAGATACAATGGGTAACTGAGCCAGCAAGAGCGATCAGCATACTCGACCTCATATTCACTTTGCGGGTCACAAGTGCACAAACAGAGGTATTAGACAAACTCTGATAGTGACCACAAGGTGGCACGATTCACTTTCTGCATCAAAATACCTATCAAACACGCCTTTATTCCACAATATGCAATCCCTAGGATAAACTGCAAGTAATTCCAACAATCTATCTGATCATTCGATTGGGACGCACTCTTCCTCTCGAACAATGTGTGCAATGCCGTGGACTATTTCTATCATCGGTTGCATCAGATTATTGCTTTCCTTACTCCCCAAAACAAGGGGATCACGCCGGTCCAAAAAGACGCAATCGTGTACCCAGTCAGCCGGAAACACAGAAGATAATTGCTGGATACAGAACGACTGGAAAAATCACCTTGCTTTTACAGTTACAAAACATCCTCGACAGGGTCAAGCACTTAAAGTTGACGAAGAGGATACACGAAGAACAAATTGCTCTACGAAAGACATGTAGAACGAAGGAACTTATTAAAATGCTGCGTCGCAGACCTAATAACCACTCACCCTTGATCGATGGACTGGTTAATGGAGATGGACAGTCCCTTCATGATCCGGCCGACATTTGCGAAGCGTTTAGCTCATCTTTCGCTGCCTCCATTAGCCTGGAGATGATCCCCATTAAATGCATGCATTGGGGTGCAAACAAGCAACGACCTGTGTAACATTGAATTTTCTATCATTGCTATCAAACATGTAATGAATGCTACTAAACGGTCTTACCATCTGGATTCCGATGGTATCCCAACTTCCGTCATATAACCCGGAGGGCCTGACATACTGTTACTCTTGCTGAACATATTTACCCTTGCGTTGGAATCAACCTACTTTCCAAACTAGTGGAAAACATCGCTCATTATCTTGCGTCACAAGGGTGAATCCAAACAAGAAAGTAAGAATTACCGGCCAATGCATCACACCCCTGTAATAGCCGGAATATTAGAGCAACTGGTTAAGAATGGTGTGATGAAAGTCATCCACCCTATGGAACTAACTGACAGGTCACAGCATGGTTTCTTGGACAAACGACCGTGCATAACCTGCCAGTTATATTATCTAAACCATGTTTCGGATTCTAGTGACTTAGAATACGCAATCATACTTCTGTTTCTAGACATGGAAAAGGCATTCGATCATGTGACCCATAAACGGTTGCTGAAAAAGATTGCTTCCTTTGGAGTTCAGGATCGAATACTAGGCTGGCCTGACTGGCCGTTCTCAGCTGGTTATCATAGCCGACTACCACTCTTCACCACATCCAATCGCTAGTGCTTTTATTCAAGGAAGTGTACATGGTCCATTTCTGTTCTTGCTCTACGTCAATGAAATCAGTGCAGTTATCAGACATGGCATGCCTTTCCTATTTGCAGATGGGGTCCGAGAGACAAGGATACTTGCTGGTTGAAAACCTTGGAAGTTATGGCTCAAGATCGATGTCAATGGCGGACGTGTGCATCAGTGTGTTACGGTGTCCCTTCCTCCTCCCCCTAAAAACGAACAAACTGAAAAAAAAAATTTCAAAAACTGTGAGTGGTAAACTTGACAAAAAAAGCATTTCTTGTTGCTCTTTTCTTATTATTCATATTGTTTTCCTATTCAGCCATGATTCCGATGGCACAATATCTGTAATATAATATTTGCAGATGAAATAAAGTTAGTCTACAAATTCCGACGGGCTGAACTTCAAGGTAAACTATTGCTCATACAAGAAGACCTCCACTCCCTTGAGAAATAATGTGGCACCTAGGTGATGAATTTCTCGTCGAAAAAAGCTAGCATCATGAATCGCGGCTGTATGACACCCAAGGGATCAATTACACTCAATGGCGAACATTTTTGTGTATAGCTGTCTACCCGCGGCCTCGGAATCAGGTTTTCTTACACCTACAAATTTTCCAAGCTGGGTAGAACCAGAAAATCTATGGTTAATATACTACAAAAGATCCACATAACCCCAGCCACAGTAGAACTCTTCAAAACCTTCACTCGACCCATTTTGGAATACTGTAGTATCATTTGCGGCAGCATGAAGAAATTTGACAGAGTATTTGGAAAGCATATAAAGGTTATTTACCAGTCTGTTAGGCAAAACGTCCACTAAGAACCATCGGGAGCGCTGCCAACAATTCCAGCTCGATCCGCTTTGGCTACGATGATTGAGACTTCACCTGATGCTTTTGTACAACATGATTCATCAAAACGTCCACTGCTATTTGCCCTCCCTAGAACTACCATATGGTTCGACAAGCGAGCTAGCAAGAAGGAGTTTACACTAAATGTACCCAGGTGTAGGGTAAATCTGCGGTCTAATTTTTTCCTTATCAGATATGCTGTCCTGTGGAATAAGCTCACAGTCACTATCAGATCGTGTGAGAGCGTAACGGCCTTTCGCATTAAGCTCATCAAGTATCTGGATTTAAACACGATTATGATCCAGTTCTCTTGAGAGAGATCACATGATGATTTGTCCCAAGAAGGGCTAGACAACATCTAATGAGTAAAAAAGAAATGCTCACACCGTATGATACACCCCTAGTGCTTTTACCATCCATTATTCCAACTATTGCACATTTCAAAGTTGAGCTTGGAGAATCTGCTAGTGGTTGGGTTGCTACAAGCAACCTCTTTTGAGACCTCGGTTCACTTGAGGTGGACCTCGGTCATTCCGATCACAAAGACCGTAAGTAAAATGAAAACATTATAGTGTTGCTCACCCAACACTGGCACCCGAAGACCACGGTTTCGTCCTGGTTGGGACTCATCAGTTCGGGATAGCCTGAGTTGGGCTGGAACTCAGAGCCTAGTGGCTCATGGTTGACGCCATAAGCACTATGCCACTGAGTTCCACGAGCAACGCTTGGTCCAGCGGAAACGAATGTAAAGTTGGGCTTGGAATCCGCTGGTGGTTGGGTTGCTACAAGCAACCTCTATTGAGACCTCGGTTCACTTAAGGTGGACCTCGGTCATTCCGATCACAAGGACCGTAAGTAAAATGGAAACATTATAGTGTTGCTCATCCCAGCACACTGCACATTTCGCCAAAACACACATGTGAGTTAATACAAACAGTTGAAACCGCACAAGCTATTAAACTCACACATCTGCTTACATTTCATGCATGAGCATGAGATAATCTGGAAAATATGATCTGTGCCAAATATGGCCACAGTTGCTCACTCAATGAGAAACATCCTTATTACTATTACCATTATTATTAGTATGATTATTGTTATCGATAGTATGATTATACTGAGTTCCGGGAGGGAACAACGCTACTCACTAATATATACCTTTCCGTAGAATTATGCACACCTCACGAACGTCATCCTGTACGAAGCGTTCCTTTGTTTCCCAGCGAACAAAAACACACACTGAGTCATATTTACATACTCACACAAAATGGCTACTTCCAAATACATACTTAAACATACTTCTAGATGGCAACATACACATATAAATTCCTATGCTATTGGTTAAATGTACTAATTTGTGCAATTACCGATCCCACATGTCTGTATTGCCATGATCAGGCCCCTGGTGCACAACAGCACTCAGCAAAATTCGCAATATGGCCTTAACCGGACTGTAAAATCGAGCCCTGTTCAATTGACGAACATAGAAACACGAGTGGTCCCTTCAGAGTCGGAGAAAAGGCTGCACTACGGTCTTGTCCTAGCTAGTCACATTAGCACAGTGTAGTTGCCACGAAATGTCTTAAGATTTGCCTCTCTACCCGTTCGCCTGCATAAGCGTGCGCTTCACTGATGAGTCGAAAGGAAGATAAATACCATCCAAAGATTTTACTGATGTTTTGGGGGTCGTATAACCGACAGTAATTGTTCGAAAGCAACGACCGATTGATTACTTAAAAACCGCTATCGGTAGCTTGAATCCAATGTGTGTCAAAAATCCTCTACTGTTACACATAGTAAAATATCCATCTTAAAGATTTTGTAATATCATGTAGTACCTAAGCACAACCAGTGGAAGTAGTCGTATCTTTTTGTGCCAACGTTGTCCTCTGCAACGTTCGTATTTTGCATGGTAGGGGTGGACGAGACGCGCTACGTCGCACTTAGCTTGTACAGCACGACTATTCTCCAATGTTCGCTTATGGCTCGGTTGGATAAGCTGCAGACTGGTGACCCAAACCGTAGTGGTCATGGGTTCGAATCCTGCTAGATCCGATGGAGAGGTATGAATATCTGAAGAAACCAAACAGGTAGAAACGGCCGTGTAGCGCCTTCAAGGGCATTTGGTGGACCATAATTTTTTGGATGTCTACTGTTAAGAAACCCTTGGCTATTTGTCCTATGAATGCGCCAACTTTCTAAGTGACTTCGCAACTATAGCAACACAGCAAACGATTGATCCTCCGCTATCTGGCTTAGTTGTGTCCAAGAGCGACGCATACAGGAGGAATATCAGTGGGACCTTGGCAATTCGATTTGGTTACTTGACGTCCGAAAGTAACTCCGGTACGACATCGGTAAAGCTATTGTCGAATACCAGATGGTGTACAACGATAGTGATTCCCAGTTGCTTTCACTAGCAATGTCCAATACTTCGCAGTCGCCTAAGCGAATGATGCTCGCATCTATCATACGACATCGGTAATAATAGTCGCACTGAACTTATACATACTCCCTTTTTCCCTAATGATCCGTTAAAAAATAACCTTAACTTCAATGTCGTAAAATCCTTATTTATAATGGACTACATCAGGCAACTCAATGGTCTTCTCAGAATTAGTGCTGCTACCTCAGCAAGTGAATCTAGGGAAAGTTAGAGCACAACTTGGTGATTTTACAAAAGTCAATTCCATGAATATGTACAATCTGTGGCTGGGTAGAATCATTATCTCTTGTATTTTTGTTGTCCAGTTCTGATAGACATTTGTACGATGGTCTCATAATATAAGCTAAAAACTCGGCTTTCAAAATGGTCGTACTGTAGACACTTATACTTCACCTACTCATTAACGTTTCATCTACGAGAACTATCGGTTCCGCTCAGATTCAAACATGTGTAACCCGCTGCACACACGCGCCTGCTGTCTCCAGCCGAAGCCACAAAGCAATCGTGAGCGGTCCAATCATTGGAAGACCACAAGCCCCACATAGTCTTTCTGGTGACTGGTGCTCCTTTGATTGAGTAGGTTGTGCTATCAAAAGTATTACGACGAGAGTAGGGCTTAAAGTCTCAAGGGTAAAAGTCACTCATGACCTCCACAGAAATCTGAAGAGAAGAAAAACACTTACATTATTTGTTTATTTTCAGGTGTAAAACTTATCTCCAAATAAGGGGAGGTACACTCTCGGTACTTTAGAAGTTTGCCCGCTTTTGTCAAGTTTCACCCTTCTGATGCTGAAAAAACGATATTCAACAAGGTGAGTTTACATCGACTTCTAATTTACCATTTTATTTCTGAATGGTGTGTTCCTTAACCATCTAAGATGCAGTGTCGATGTTTGTTTTCAAATGAAAGATATAAACATTTTATGTGAGCCGACTGGGTAACTGTTTATTCGGCTGGAGTAAAACCTCTCACGGCCAGATGGGTTGTGACTTCTTGCCCCAAAAAACATATTTATAGTTGTTTCTGATTATACCAATTTAGTGAGTAGATATCAATAACAAGTTGCTAATATTGTCGGCCCTTATTACGAGCGTAGTTTCAGTAGGCGAAACAACTTTTTTATTTTTCTCCCTAGGTTCCTAAAATGACAATCTACAATCGGCAGACAGATCTGGGACGTTTACGAGAGATACCAAGACTTCGGCTGTCTCTGCTGCGGTGGACAAGGGTAAATTCATTATACAGGTTGCTAAAGACTTTGGCTTGAATTACGAAACGCTTGATCGATACTTTGAAACAAAAGTGTATACTGAAACCGACAATTGTAGACAAATGGATACGAAATGCATAAAATGCGGGAAAGCCAATGACCATCCACAAAATTCCAGCCTTGGTTACATAAGCTTTGATAAACAGTTCACACCCGTTAATTTCAGATCTGGTTTTCAGTAAACGGCATGCAATTCCGCAGAAGAACCACATTCCATCATTCACGACGCATAGACCAGATCCTTCCAAATTAAATGATCCTAACCCAAAACAAGCCATACCCAAGACACAGTTAAGGAACTCCTTCAAATGTAAACGCCACAGTCAGTAATGACTGAAAAATCTCCGAACGCATTCCCCCATGAACAAGATCCCTTGGAAAGCCTCCGCATCAGAAGACGTGCCAGAAACGTACGAAGGGTACACTGCAACTCCAGTGAAGACAGCCATTGAGGATGCTTTGGTACTTAAACCATCTGGGGGTGGAAAGTTTAAAAACATAAAATAATACATTTGACAACTGAAGTGTTCGTCCCTCGTCTGAATGGAGGCTTTATTACCAATCAAAACCCGAAGTGGCTGGCGCCGCACTGGACAGATGGAAGACTGGATCGGACGAGCAGAGCAACAGGGATGACCTTAGCGAATCACGCCGTTCATTATAAAGGTGAAATGGAAAGTTCGTGAACGCTATTTAAAGCGAACATGGAAAGCTCTGGAAAGGTCAAGTTACAAGCAATAAAGGAACGACGCCCTCGCGTTAATTGGCCGCTTTTCCCAGTTGGCTCTCTGTTTGCTCCAATCAGGGAGGATGAGTTTGGATCGCACGCCGCGGCGATGGGGTCTTGGCTTGTTTGCATCGCGTATTCCTTCCTAACAACAACATTACCAGAAACTTAAAGTCTTAGTGAAACTGACATTGATAACGATGAGTGTGTCCTTGAATCGGGTAAAGAGGATTTTATGGATGAGACCTTCATTGCAGCAAACCCTCTCAATGAAACACTCAACATGTTCGAGCTTACAGCAGGTGACTTTGTTTTGGTTAGATTCGCTACCAAAAAGGCATGCTGCTATTAGATTGGAAAAGTAGAGACGTTGGCCCTCATTTGACAACACTCTGGCAGTCCACCTTCTGAGGAGAAAACCAAGAGAAACGGGTGTATTATTGTTCATCTTCCTAGGTTATGAACATGGCAGATGTCCTGTCAGATGTCCTGATTTTGCTCCCAAAGCGTTCTTCTGGTGGAACTAGGCAAACACAAACATTCTACACTTTCAGTTTTGAAAAGCTGCAATCATTTATTATTGAATAATGAGTTAGGAGTTTTTCACCCCAGAGGCTGTGACTTTTTACCCTGCAATGGGGCAATCTGTGACATACTAATTTACGGTACATATCATTAAATTTTTACCAGGTCATATAGCGCTGGCACGTTCTTAACCTGTTCCTAATTAGAGGAATGGATGAGCTTTCGAATGAATAATGAATACTGAATACGGAGAATGGACAGCGAGAAGATAAAAAAACTTAGTTGCTTCGCTCTAGTTGGATCGGGCAAATGCGAGGAATCACGTCGCTGGTTCCTGCGCAGTGGTAGCGTATTGCAGCTGCACAACACCTTATCCAGATGCGTTACGCTCCCCATACCTGTAGTCCGTAAAGGGGACGTCAAGGAATCTCTTAAATTTCGACACCAAGTTCGCCTCAACTATTGTCTCAGGCAACTTGCTTCAATATTTCATCACTCGACGCGCAAAAGCATAGACGGTGAGTGATGCGCTTTAAATCCGGAACCACTAGTTTGTACCGGTATCCGTGTGTGCTGCTTGGTGCGCGAACGTGCAACAGCGGCCTCAAGATAGGGAAGTGTCCCATGTGCGGAAATTCAAAACGCTCTCAAAAAGCTATAGTTGGTAGGCAAGGAAACGTCAGATTTGAGAATTTAAGCCCCACCCTCCCCTACTCCTCGTGGCGTACTGAATTGTAACATGACAAGCCCTACACCTCAGGATGAACCCGATTTTGCCTGGGAACGTTTCGTCACTATAATACCGTGGTTAGTGGAGCATCGAAAACAAAGACTGTCAATTCGAGAAACATGGTGTCGTTTATACGGAGTAGGATTTGCAGTAGCATGGTGATGCGGAACGCGGCGTGGTATATCCACAAAACCGATCCGAGTCTGAGCACCTGGAAGGCCTGTGTTGTCCACCGAAACCACTGTACCCAACTAGTGCGCGAGCACAAAGTAGCTTATCAACAAGCCTTAGCGCGGCGTAAACTGCAAATTCTAAGCGTCTGTACAAGCATGTGAACAACCTTCGCAAGGTGAAAAGTGGGTTTCCCGCTCTTCAAACAGCGAATAGTCTAAGTTTGACTACTAAAGTAGCGTCGAATGTACTGCAGCAACTATATGCGCCAACATTTTATTGCATCCCGTAGTCTCCTGAATTTTTGGAATCTATGATGCCCACAGCAGGACTCGCTCATATGCATCTTGTGGCAGACATCGTTATAAGAAAGTTGCTATCGATGCGGTTGCACGCCTGTCCAGCAATTGACAGCGTCCGCCAAAAGACGATTGCTGTGGCGGCTACGAATTTGGCTGAACATTTTGCGAGGCTATTCCAGCACTGCCTTGACGAGCAGAAGGTTACTGCAATGTGGAAACACGGAATAATAACTCCGTTTACAGAGGGATAGTCGTTTCGACCCAGCAAATTATCGACCAGTAATCTACTGCCGGTTTTATCAAAAGTTATGCAGGCTATCAGTGCAGAGGCATTCATGTCTTATCTGGACCGCTTTGGTTAGATTGCTCATCAGCAACACGGCTTCCGCCAGAATTGGGCGTGCAAAACCAACTTACTGTTAGCACGAGACAGCTGGACCGAGAATGTGGTCGCTGGTGCAAGAGTTGATGTGGCATACCTTGATTTCTCTAAGGCATTCGGCCAGTATGACCATCGTGTTCTTCACACCAAGATTCAAGAATGTGGCATTGGGAACCCTCTCCTCAGGTGGACCTGCAAGTTTCCCTCACACAAGCGTCTGAAAGTGAGAGTACCTGAATCCATGTCAGACTCAATTCGGGTCGAATGCGGTGTACCACAGGGTTCCGTACTGACGCCCCGTCTATTCTTGTTCTTTATAAACAATCCAGTGGGCCAAATTAAGTCAAACTGTTTACTCTACGCCGATGACATCAAAGTTTGGCGACTGATCTGAGCTCCAGAAGACCGCGTCATGCTTCACATCGACCTTGACAAGATTCACGGATTGTCGTTCCCAAATCGTCTTTCTTACTGTAGCTAAATGTCGGGTGGTCCATTTAAGACACCAAATGGTTCACACCTATAAACTGGAGGACCAGGAGCTGTAACACTGTTCGCTTAAAAAGGATCCCAGTGTGGTGTTACAGGAAGATTTCGGGTGCTCGGAGCAGTCCAACAGGGCATCGAAGAAGGGGATCGAAATGGTGGGGACTTTACGGAGAGCACTCGGGCAATTCGAACCGTCTATTTTCCGGCAAATACTTCCCGCTTATATACGTCCACCTGTTGAATAGACAATTCAAGCATGGCACCCATGGGTTAAGCGGGATCTCAAAATTTTGGGAATTCCACAACGTAGGAAGACCAAAAATATCAAGGGGTGCGCCACTTGTCGTACGAACAGCACCTCAGTGCTTGGTAATTTCAGCGAACGTTATCTGGGTTTGCGTGGTGGCCTAATGATGGCTAAGCAAATTTTGAAAAACACTAATCACAGTGCCATAACCTGTTAAAGCTGAGTCACAACAGCGAACTGATAGGTCCTCATCCCAAATTGGCGGAACAATACAGTCGGTTGGAATGTCGGAGAAACTCCTTCTTGCTGCATGTTTGCCACACGTGGAATATCCTCTCAGAAGCAGTTATTTCAGCCTTCACGTTAGCCGTGTGCAAAGCTCGTGTAGACAGTGCACTGGCCACACCACACCATATGATGTAATCCACACGACACATAAAAACAGCACGGAAACAAAAACAAACCAACCCACCTTCATTTTTATCCGGAAACCACAGACGATAACCTTGGATGGTAAATAATACGGACGGGAAGGTTGTAATCAACAAGTTCGCAATTTGCGATTGTTCACTTTTTCCTATCAGCATTTGGTCTTTACTTTGCTCACCCCTAACGGATCATTCGGTGGGACAAGTCAAGCTTCGACTTCTTTTATTTGAAATATACCATTGACTTTTGACCATTGACCATTGACGTGCTACCGTCTATGTCACACGTGCGTATAATCACAAAGGTAAATCATGGCATTAAAACTTACGCTGTTCGGATTCAATTGGTTGCAGTCCGTTTTAGATCGCCGAATCAAGGTGGCGCTCATCGAGCTGCTCGAGCTAACAGAACAAACTGTCTCAATGGCCTATGGGCGAGCATAGAAGATAAACACTGACTATTAGTGGCATCTACTAATGTAGGGTAACATTGCTTGAAATTAAGAGACAGGTTTATCGCCTACTGACCACTCTGGATGTCACTGCATAGGGGACCCATCCTTTGGACGCACAGGAGGAAATATGATAGGATGACAATGAGTTAGGGTAAAGCTCACATTAATGTTGAAAGCTATATATTGTCGGTGGATTCAACTCGTCGGAACTGTACCCCAGGTAGTGCATATTTCAGCCTTTCCCTGCGGGGAAAGAATCCGTGACCGTAGTTCCACTATTCGGTGCTTAAAGGCACTGGGACTTGGAGATAACCTATCTACCCACAAAACCAAATCACTAGATGTGACTTGCACATCACTGCTCATGCACAGGGCAGTAGGGATATCATGAGCAACTATTTCAAAGACGCAAGCCAACTGTTAGATAATTCGGCTTACAGGAAAGTGTTGTGGGAAATTGGACGATATTTGTACATGGAATTCTTTGTATCCAGGCTACGATAGCCATCGCTATCCGCATAAGCATTGGGCAGCCGTTTCGTTTTTTCGTGACGCAGTGGTCATGAGCATTGAGTTGAAGTGCAGGGTTGCGGGTTCTGCGAAATGGTCAGTGCTGATACATATCCGAAAGAAGGAAACGATCGCCCATACTTCATGGATTGTTGAGTCAGACTGAAATGTGTTTTATCCCTTGACATGAAATGCCTGTTGCTTTTCCGAAAGAAATCCGTTACCGCACACGTAGCACAATCCACTGACTTGCTTACATCTCTCACAACTGTCAATTCCTAGTTGAAGGTCACTATCGTTCCAGCAAGGTCAATGCATCCAAACACGGGCTTAACGTAGAACTGCTACGTAAAGTGTAATTGGTGGACAGTATGGTACTGAGAAAGGCGATCAGTTATGGCCCATGCGCAGTAAGAGTGTAAGGAGAAGTTTCTATGCCGAAAACATTTATATTACGAGCATGGCCATTTTATTTTAAGCTTGTCGCCTTCGCACAGTAGAAGTCTCTAATATAAGCTTAGGAAACCACTAATATCTTTCAGATGAAACAAAATGTTAAACGGGATACGGTTGATGCCTAGGTTATGTCATACATCTGTGACATTTACCAGAGGTTTTATTAGCATGCGGGTGCCCTTGCCTCAGAAAAAGTACACGTAGTAGGTAGACCGTGCCCTGCCGTGCCGTGCTGGTCGGAATGTTTTCACTGCTCCTGACTTTACAAGTTTCCGGATTCAAATTCTTTCCCACATCTGCCTGGATACCCTCATTCAATCGGGCTCGATCATGCCTTCCAATTACACAAACTTTCTTGAGGGTACTATTAACGGATCAACTTCTAAGGCAGCTTTTCAATTTTGGCTGTGTTTCAGCGCAGTCGTTCGCCTAGGAGTGTAGCACTTTTCTACCTTCATCAAGGTTTTTGGAGTTATCTGAAAGCTTATTGCGAGGTCCAGTTCAAAAGACCTAAACCAACCCTATTGGTAGCTGCATAAAGCGGCTAAAAGCAATCAGATCTTTCTACACTGCCTTCGTTGACCAAGAGCTCTCACGCCGCATTGCGAATCGCGTTCTATGGAACGCACGCAAATCTGTCTGGTCAGATTTGTGCGTGTGCACTTACTGGAACTGGCCGCACGCCACGGATTTGACCTCAGAACGGTCGATTACTGAAGGACAATCTACCCTTGGAGGAATCTGGGTAATCGGGCCCTCTTACATCCGGCTGGATTGTATCGATCGTTGCATCTGAAACAGTGGCCTTTACGTACCCGTGTATTTCTCGTGCATTTTAACTAAATTGTATAAGCCTCTCACGTTCTAACCTTGATTGTAGGTCATGGGAATCGAAGGCGGTTGATCGACGTGTGTGGCTTGATCTAATCAAGAAGGCAGTTGCCGAAGTGCGGAAGAAAAACTCATGCATGCGGAGAAGAAGCGGCAAGTGCGGAAGCAACAAGTACGGATGGGTTGTACTCCATCAACATAGAGCGCATGTTGCTGTAGCACATACGGTCGCGAGGGCCTGAGTCAGGCAGGCCTAGTGAGCCATGAGCGAGGCCACTCGGGACCACTACCGAAGTGACGACGGGTCCTACAGAGAACGTAGGCAGAACCGGCGCAGCGTTTGTAGGTACGCTACATTCGATTTACCAACCGTGTGCTTGCATGTTAAATCTCTATCTCTGATGGCAGGTTTATAATTTGGTCTCAATGCTTTTCTTTCACATATAAATGTCTACCTGTACTCTCTTCTATAAACTTGCACACGTCGCTTAAGCCAATTGTTGTTAATTTCAATTTTCGTGTTTGCAGTATTTCCGTAAAATATATTTTCTGACCTATTAAACGTATCGCGGATTCGTTCGTAAACAATTTATTTTATACGCCTCGTTTAGCGAAGAGCTGTCTTCGTATCTGTTTGCATTATCCGATTTATTTTGTCCTTTCAAGTGATTGGCTGTTGATTGATATCTGCGGTGTGACTGCGTTTGATGTGCATATTGACAAGATGCCTATCTCTCTATTACCCACTACCTCGTCCATACTGGCTCCAGGAGACAGCTGCTCGTTGCTGGAGAGGACTGGGTACACGGTCCTTGTGGCCGTGCTAGGCTCCAAGAGTGGTTCCATGCACTCAGTGTGGAGCGGACTACGGTCCAGCCACCGCCTTGTGTGCACTTGATTCCCAAATACAGCGTGATTGTGACAGCCTGTGAAGGAGTGGGGGCCGGCTCCGATGATGAAACGTGGCTCCCATCCACATGCCTCCCGGTCTTATTCCTTCTGGTTTACACTGGATATGGGGTGTGTGGTTGGAGCTGTGGGTGGTGCAGCGCAAGCCACCCATGGTCCCTCCGTAGGCGCAGGCGTCCTGTAGCTGGCCACAGTGACAGGCAAATCCGAAACCGGATGCCGCGAACCATGCGCCCTAAAATCCTAGTCTGTGTGCTCGACGGTTTGCCGACAAGTTTTTGTTTTGTGTCGATCACCGTAACTGAAGCGGTGAGCTTTGTTCTCTGTTGTCTGATTCTTGTTCACATAAAATAGGTTTTACAAGCCCTAAAAGCGAGTGACTAGTCAGTAAAAATGCTGGTTACCTCAGTCAAAACAAAAAAATAGAGAAGAGACAGGAAGCCACTGAAACACTGGCAAAACATCCTGCTTATAACCCGTTCGTTAACATGGAAAAAAGTGAAGGCTCATCATCTAAGAGGAAGATAAAGCCGAACTAGCGCGTAAGAGTAAAAAACAATATAATGATGGTTCTTGTAAGGTTTCCGTGAGGGAGCTTAGCGCAGTTAATGCAGAATCGCTTTTAAAGCTATTCAAACGTTTGCTGCGCTTGGACTACAGCTGAAGGTCTTGAAGGAAAGGTTTGATTCTCTGAACTAATTCCTAGAGCCATTTTACTCGCTTAAGCATCTTTCTAACACTCCAGATACAACAAAAGTGGAACACCTTCTATTCGTTGGGAATTTTATACAACATAATGCATTTGAGGTTCATGAGCGCATTCAACACTCCAAAAATGTAATAGCACTTAACTTAGCAGTAAGGTTTTCTCTTGTAACTATCTCCTCTGCAGTGTCCAAAGACTGTCATATTGAAAGACTGCAGCTTTCCTGCGTGAGGCTAGGAAAGAGGTCTTCGAAGCAGGTCTGTCCAATCATTTTTACATTTTCAAAGGAAACACGTTCTGAAAAATTCATTTGTAGTTGGAGCGTAGTATTCCTTAGGAATGAGTAAATATCGATGGTAGTGAAACCAGATTTAACAGTACTACAAAGCGTGTGCAAAATTGACCAGTTCCTATAAACAGCTTGTGACCAATCTGTTCCCCTATCCACGGAAACTCGGGGATTCCCTCACCTGCTCGATCTAGATGACACTTTGACCATAAATGAATCAACTCTAACCTTGAAATCAAATAGCAAATGTTTTAAAAATATCGCTTCTGACTCAACTCAGTGTCACGTTAGCACACTGTTACTGCCCAACTCGTCCCCGAACAAACGAGAAAGTTCTATGCGCAAACGACTATTCCAACTCACTCATTATCGTTCACCAACCAGGTGCATGGAAGCTCTGGTACGAAACTGAAAATCTGCTCTTCAAAAAGCTGTGTGCCTCTAAAACGGCGGAACAGCCTTGCTGTAACGAACACTGGTAACGAAGCGTCATGTGGCATCTATACAGGTGCTCTTAAGCACAAAATACACAGCTATTTTAAAGGTTCCACGAAACGCAGTCACCACTGGAAACCTGCAGACAGTCGGCATATCACCAACCATGCAGCATCTGAATATGCGACCTTTGCGCTAGGTAAACTGTGAGTCACTTGCTAGTGGAATTCCCGTTTCAGAGAAATTGGCAAAACGAAAATCCTCGCAAACTTCCTCAAGATGTAAATAACCTTAACATACAGGTAGGTTATATGTAACAGCCAGCGAAATGTAATCTCACAGTGGGTCAACATTTTCCCAGTATTTCACACTTCCGACCATTTTGGGGGTCCAGTGGCGTTTTACACGTCACACCCACAAAGGACACTAATTCCGCAAATTGTATGTCCTCTGTATGCACCACCCCCACTCCACTCTCTCCAAATACCACCTCGTTGGAGTCCTGTAGACAATCCAACGGGAAAAAAGACACTGCACTAACTATTAATCAATTCTCGTTCATTGTGAAATAAAATGCACTTCCTGCGTAATATTCTTCATCTTTCTTCTCCTGATATAGTACTAATAACAGAAACATGGTGTTCAGCGGAGATGCCTGACACATTGTTCGGGATACTGGGTTATAACATGTTTCGTAATGACCGCCTTTATGGTAGAGGTGGTGGCTGTATAATCTACGGCAAACATATACTTGCATCTTCCCCTTGATTAACCACTGCTATGGAAAGTTCCTGATTCGTTGTGGATTACCTTTCCTATTAATCCAACAGGTTGTATTTACAGACCCTCATCGTCTGCACTCACCGTAACCGATGACTTGTTGGACACATTTTCTCATTTGCTGACCTCTCATACACTAATAAAATAATCGCCGGGGATTTTAATATGCCCGAAATCTCATGGTCCCTTAACAATTAAGCACAATAACACAATTCTTTTATGTCTACTCTTGATCTAATAGTTACTATGGAATGTTCACATATGTTCACATACATCGGTGACAGATTGCCGGGTAGTGATCATAACATCGTTGGTTGTTCTTTCCAACTTCTTCTAAACTGATAGAAACAATGATCAAATACCTCCCATTCTTTTCTGTGAATTGGTCTATTTTCTCGGATCTTATAAGATCTTCAAATTGGGATCTATTTTTTAGCACAGGATGTAAAGGTTGCTTGTAATGAGTTCTACCACCGTATTTAGTGTTGTGTTGAAGTTGCGGCTCCAGAAATTACTAAGAAGTTGAAAATGACCGCTGTACCTGCAGGCTTCTCGAAAAAGGTAGCCACTAAACTCCATAAAATAAAGAAAAAATTTAGGAAAACAAACGATTTTACTCTGCTGATGCTTCACACCAGATTGCTAACAGCGTTATACCAAGACCACCACAAAATGCTACGCTCTGAGTAAGTAATGGCACTGAAGGGCACCAACGTGGTATTCGGCGTTTCAAAACTTTCGGACCGTAGCCAGAATAGAAATCTCAGTTATATTAACTCGATTGTAAACCCCGATGAAACTTCCATAACCCGTCGCGCAATCATATGTTCGATCTTCAATGACTACTTCATGCCTACTTATAGCAATAATGCGAATGAGCTGATACACAAAGGTAGTAATACACTCTAAACTGTCGAATTTACACTTAGTGACATGTGTCGTCAACTCAGATTAGTTCAGATATCAAGGTCATCAGGTCCTGACAACATCCCGTCAATTCTAGTCAAGAACGGAGGTCCAGAAATCTCCCTGCTTTTGCTTAATGTATTTACACTTTCTATACTCAATGGGGAGAATCCTGTGCACTAGAAGGAAACAACTATAATACCACGACATAAAAGTGGATCTAAGCAAAATGTGAAAAAATTGCCGTCCACTCCACTACACATCTATTATCTCCAGAATCATGGAGAGGTTAGTTAAAGAACGCATAATAAAATATTTGGGTTCTATGAGCCTTCTCAGTAAACATCAGCACGGTTTTTGTACGGTAGGTTAGTTAGATTACCTTGATTATGTGACTGAAGCAAGAGACGCTGAAAGTGCCATCATCGTTATATTTCTTGGCATCCAAAAGGCTTTTGACGGTGTCCCACACGATTTATTGTTACTGAAGCTTACGTCCTATGGTATCACAAATTCGCTTCTAGATTGGTTGTCTTCCTATCTTGAAGGTAGAAAGCAAGTAGTCAAAATCGTGAACTATATTTCTGAAGCCACTACAATCTCTAGTGGACTGATTCAAGGTAGCGTGCTAGGCTCGCTTTTATTCTTATTCTATATAAATGATCTCCATGAATAAATCTTGTACAAGAAGCTATTCCTCTTGGCTGACAATGTTCAAATTGTGCATTGTCCCACCTCTGGGCAAGGTAGTCCTACTTTAGCCTGTCTGACTTGTCTGGATGGAAGCATTAAAATAACTCCTAGAAGTTGCACGTTGCCACTGACAAGTGTAGTCTAGTGTAACACGGCTGTGTCCCTTCTCCGAACATCCTTAAACTACACCCCCTATTCCTCTGTGTGCCGCTGTCCGAGATCTTGGTCTAAGATATTCTGCCTTATGTAATTAGCTAGAGCAAGCTATATTTTTTCAGGCTAGTATTTGTAAAGTGATCACCTACCTAAGTCAAACTCTTATTTTGAGGGATTTCAGCATTCATGCCTATAGAATGTGTTGGGCCGAAGCTTGAATACTGTACGACGGTGCACAGAAATCTGAGAAATGTGGACATCATAGCACTAGAAAATATTCAGCGATCATTCACAACGAGGTTGTTGAACATGGCTAATATTATGACATACCGTGAGTGTTGCGAGGCACTAAAACTGGAGCCGCTATGCCTGCGCAGACTCAAACTTAATCTGTGCCTTCTATACCGTTTACTATTCGGGTTAAGCTTCACTGCTCCGCCACGGCTCGAGGTTCAGCCTCGTATGCGTTATGAAGTAAAAAACATCGAGCACCCAGTGTAAATACAAAAGTCTCACAACAAGCTCCGCTTAAAATTTTTCTCCATAAACTATGCTTTAAAATGGAACAAACTTCTATCGAATATCAGAAACTGCACTGCCTATCCGCAATTCAAACGGATGATCAAGGTTCACCTGACTGTTTCAAATAGCTGGTCAACAATTAGCCAAAAGATGACTCTAGATGATGTGTATGAGAAAAGTCCTGGATACACTTGAAAGTCGTCATATCCCCTATTCGTCTCAATATTATAATGTTACCTACATATAGTTGAATTCTTGACTATGTATCTATAAACGATCTTACTTCTATCACTCGGTCTAATCAATACTGTTTTCTTCTTTGATGTACTGGTTCGAAGATGCACTACGCCTTTCAAGCTGTAGTCTCTGTGCCATCGTCGTCACTCGCCAAGATTTTCCAGCAAATTGTGATTGGCCTTTCGGCAAGCAATTGTATTCATTATTGCGTTTTTTAATTCCTCAGACTTTATATTCTTTCTTGTTTCATTGTTGGCCATGATTGGGCTGATCTCTTGAGGTGACGAATTACAACTTCAAACTAAAAAATACATTATACCCATGCAAATCATATTGCTACTGACTCGCTGGCTTATAACAAAAAGTGCCTTACTTGATTGATCAGCATGACGGAACGGGCTGAGGCTTCATCGCCCATAATATATGCATAGAACAGCCCATCTGGAAAAGAAACTTTTGTTACCCAGATGATGGCTTATTTACTATTTTGTCACACCGGCACAGAGCCAGCCGGAGCATGGGACTGCGGGTGAAACTTATCGAGGGAATAACCTGCATGGAAGCAGGTTCCCTGGGGCAGTTCCATGGATGACGATATTACTTTACTTGAAGTTGCGGTTAAATCTACATTTATGTGAGGTCTATCGCAGCCAGTTTCCAAATCAGATAGTCGTCCACATGCTAGGAAAAGCACCAGACTGCAGTTTCAGCCTGTTGGGCATTTTCAGTAGTGCGCATCCATCGGATCCATCAGGATTCGAACCCATGACCACCAGCGGATTGAACCGCCAGTCAGCAGCTTATGCCACTGGGCCACGGGGGACAGCTTCGGACCGTCATGATTTACAAGCTAACTGCGATATAGCGCGTCTTATCCTCCACTGCCATGCAAGTTACGAACGTTGCATAGAACAGGGTTAGCCCCGAAAGACACGACGTCCACTAACAGTAGCTATGTACGACATGGCATTTAGAAACTTTTCCGGGCATGTGGACGACTATCTGATTTGGAAACTGGCTGCGATAGACCTCACATAATTACATCAAAATCCCCTACTTATGAGTACATTAAAGCAACATTGGTTAGTGTCCCCAGTTTCTTAATCGCTTTAGTACTTTCAAACTGTTAAACATTTCAAAAAATCCATATGTGAATCTTTATACAAACAAGTAAAAGTAACTATATTATGCGGTTACGTTGCATAAATTGATCAGACCATTCAATTGGTCTGTGCCTCGCACTATCGAGGAATAAAACGTTTATTTCTCATTTATTTATTTAGAAGTCGTGTAGACTTTGTCAACAGCCACAGTAAACAACAGAGACTCACCACTAGGGAGAGAAAAAGAGCCTGAGTAAGTCAAGTTTAAAATCCACACGATGTTGAATAGTTGTGATACAATATGGAACAGATCAGTAATCTCCTAAGGGGCAAAGGGCCTGCAGGGTGGAAATGTCGAGGATTCCCTTCCTTGGTCGGTATCTCCACCTATCCTTCGCGCAGACTGATAAATGGTGATTTATCACGATGTCTAGGTCATCACTGACACTGCCTATGTGATGGGCGGAACAATTAAACACGTTTGCACGGATGCACAGAAACACCACACAAGCTGAGCAGCAACTCGCACCAATAAATCCAACCATCCAGTTTCGAGAGCGAATACAAGAGCACCTAGCGAGGAACCGGCTCTACGTGCGTGTTTGTCACGCACAAAAATTGTGCCGATCGTCGCACGTATGAACACCGGTGCACGCACACACACACTCACGTACACAAGTCCATACGAAAGCACTCACACAGTTGTAGACGTACGTGTATGGGTTGCACTCATCCGCCTCGGGTCGATTGTTATTTTGTATCCAGGCCCCGAATAGTGCAGCAGCACAAGGCACACACACACACACACACACACAACGCACATCAAGGTCACGTGCTTGCCGAAACAAGTGATATAGAGTTGGCTCATGACTGAAGATTACGCGCACCGGAAACCTGGCCTGACTTGAGCAGGTGCGAAGATGCTGACCAGCAGTATGTTCGAATACGACGATTTGCCGAATGCCAATCTATCGACATAACTCGGTAGGTTGCAGAAGTGGTGTGTTACCGCATTCATTCTGTGAAGGTCATCGAGACTGCCGCACAATAGATGTTCGTTACGGAATACTGCTTCTATGCTGCTGGTTTGAGATCAGTTGGAATTAGACGCGTGAATTTGGTCAAATATAGCGGTTACGATGTCTGATCGAATTTCATGAAGCTCAAATGTGGGATACGGTAGCAGCGCATTTACTTGGGGGGGGGGGATTTACACAAGTCAGGAATGGAACAATCAATTTATCAAAGGTAAAAAGCAAATGCCTAGTGGGTCCCGTAGGAAAGAGTGAAGATACGAATAGTAACGCGCGTCGGTGGGCTCACATGTACGTACAGTTTGGTTACGCTATGCCTTGTAATAATTACTGGGGTTTAAATCATGTAGTGGGTCGTCAAGTGGTTTTGCTTTCGGAGAACGTGGCAGCAGATAAGAAAATCTGCAGAATTGTTACACAGCTGCGATACGCGAAAAGAGAAAATTGCTGGTGGTATTCCAACCGGCTACACTGTATCGCCAACTTCAAATGGTGGCCTCTCAATGAGTTGTTGTGGCTGTTTCAACAAGGGTTCACATAGGTGGTCCGGATCATTGAAGATCTGATATACAAATATGATATCAGCTCGCGGAAGAGGATATTATTCACTGAAAAGTTATAGTCTTTATTATCAACTAATAAAGGAGGTGGAACAATCCTTTAACATTTGTATCGCCCTCCGTTGAGGCTTCTCAAGTGCAGTGAAATCATGTTTATGCTAGGGGTGCCACACCTGTATGGCGCATTCAACCTGTGTTCTCAAGTAAATGTTGAGTATTTACGAAAAGAAGGTTGGATCAAACCGGCCAAACGCCCTCCGCAGTAGATCCAACCGTTGTCTGGCGTTTTTCACCACATTTCAGCCAGCTTTGTGCATCCGAGATCGTCCTGCGCGAGCACCCCGAGATTGCGTTCATGAGAATTGCAATGCAGGACGTGTCTTCCCAGTCGATATAGGTAGGTGCCCTGGTGGATTATGCACATTGTTTTTAAGCTGGCAAAGTTAAACTGAAGCATCTTCCTGGTAGACTATCCGTAAGCCCTATCAAGATCAAGTTGTAGTGCTATTTGGTCGTCTACTCCTTCGGATCCACAACTAATCGTGAGATATTCCGTAAATAATAGAAATTTACACTTCAGTCCTTCAACGGAGTTGTTGATGAACACGAGGAATAGCCGTGAGTTGATTCTGAGCCTTGCGGGGCCCCAGAATGAAGCTTTGTCGGGTCGAACAGGATGCTAGGAACCCGCACATTCAAGCGGCGTCGTCGGAGTAGGAATGAATGAATCCAGCCCAGTATATGATCACGGATCCCGTAGCTTCGAAGCTTGTAAAAAGAATCTAGGAATGAATGCCATAAACTGTCTTCGAAAAATCCAGGTGCGCGGTCTCAACTCATAGTCCAGCATCAACGGATTCCGTCCAGCTAGCACAGGCTAACAAAACATTCATGGTACAAGAGCAGCTATGGCGGAGTTCATACCGTTCCAGCATGAGGATATGGCACATGAGTGCATCCGCAACGACCTAATCTGTGACTCTAGCAAGCAAAGCAAGAAGAATAATCTGGTGGTCGCTGGCAAATATTAAACGATTGCTCCCTTTGTAAATGGTGGTAACGTTTCCACCCTTCCATGTATTTGGGACCTTTATTTCGGCGACGGCGAGTTGGAAAATCTGAGACAAGGGCTTAACCAGACTCATGGCAGCTGACTTGGGGTGTATGCTATGCGAACCAGATGAAGTGTACCCTCGAAGTGACATCGGTCGTTTCAGCACATCCGTGGCGGCGAAAGAGATGTGGCTAAGTCCTGTTAGTGGGTGAGTTTCAATCAGTGTGGGCATGCTTCGTTGGGATCCTTAAGGATCTGTTGCATCAATGTGAAGTCAACTCGCAGAAGACGATAGTATTCACGGCAAACTGCTCACGTGTTACCCTAAACTTGTACAAGAGGTAAGCAAGATATTAACTTTCTTAGAAGCCTTCCTTTATGGAGTCACTAGAGCACTGAAGTCTTTTTCCTGTCAGGGGTGTCAAACCTCGTTGGCGTATTCCAAATGTGACCTCACATGGGTCTTGGCCGTTTACTAAAAGTTTACGGGATCAAAACTGCGAAATGTCCTCCACAGGAGGCCCAATTGTTGATTGCTGTTTGTTTTGCCTGTCTGTTTTGAGCAACCTGCATGAACACCTCAAGATCACATTCATAGAAAGCGCGCTGCAAATCAGCTTCCCTAACTTATGTTGTTATGTTTTCTAGTGACATATGATCATTACTATAAATCTGATAGCGTTATATTAGGGCGTATTAAGAGCAAGTCAATCATAACCTGTGCTGTGATCACCTAGCAATGCTTTGCTATAGTCTACCGTTCTAATGGCATGCCAATTTTTGAAATATTCCTCATAGAGTAAACAGTTTGCTGTTGTCACCTAAATGAAGTATTTTTATAAACGCTAAATTTAACCGTCGTCCTAATATTTGTTAGGATAATAGCTGTTTGACATTTACTTTTTGTGAACGAGCTTATCACCCATTATTTATTCCACTTATTTTCCATTTATTGACTGTTGTTTAAACGCTCCACTGTGCTAGCCCGACTGGTACAGACACGACGTTGTTATTGGACCCCCTTCTTCATGTCATTTTCAGCAGTGCCATTTGCAAGAGGACAGTCCATTGGTTCTTTCTCAGCATCACTTTTCTACTTGGTTATGTTAAAGGAATATTTAGTTGACACACGACCATTTTACCAGTTTTTGTTTTTGGGTTTACACTTTTTGTTCGCGGTTGTTTTGCGACATTTATTTAAACGCTACATTTCGTT